>JACEEZ010016163.1:27500-30000 GCA_016584305.1 Chionoecetes opilio | reverse complement strand
AGGATATTTACAATATTGTAAGTGCTTGCTGAATAGGGTCGTGCCATGTGCGCGGAGGTACGAGGAAATTTACCAGAGTTTTTTATGTGTGCCTATAGCGCCTGTAGGCAGTGGTGACCCAGGGCTCCGATGGTAGGCTCTGGAGGCTCACTTGAGGGCTGTGATGGTTGGTCCTCGCCCGTGGTAGCGCAGGAAGGATTTTTATAGTGACGCCTGTAGAGGCTCATGCCGCCCCCCTGTGTCCTCCGATGCACTCGCACTCGAAGGTAGAGTTGATGGGCAGGGCATGTGGGTGTTCTTAGGCCACTCGACGGTGCAGAAAGGTTTTGGTTTTCTTCGGGGATCGAACTCGGGTCACCGAGAACGCCAGTCGGAGACGCTAACCACTCCGCTACCGCCTCCCCTAATGCTGAATCCAGCCCCAGGATAGGAAACTTACCCACATTATCTCCCTGGATTCGACGATTCCAGAGTGAGAGCTTCTTCTTGAAGGCTACTACCTTCTCTGCATAATAAAGATTGTTAGTAAGCATGCCTTGCATGGACAAGTTGAGTTCATGCAAATGGCTGAAAATGTCTGCCAGATAGGAGAGAGAGAGGATAAACATTTCGTCCTCAAAATTTTCAGGGAACTTATTTTGATACTCTCGGAGGAATATTGCTATCTCATCCTTGATCATTGCAATACGGGTCAGAATTTATCCACGTGAGAGCCACCGCACTTCTGTGTGGAAGAGAAGGACTTTGATGTTCACTTATTATCTCATCACAAAGTAACTTGAACACTCTGTGGTTTAAAGGACGACCCCGGATGAAATTCACAACTTGAACACAGACAGACGAAACTTCTTTGGGGTGAGACGGCAACGTCTTTGCAGCCAAAGCATGGCGATGGAGAACACAGTGATTCATGATGACATCTGGTACCCTCTCCTTTACCAAAGCATTAAAGCCAAACCTATTACCTATAATGGCTGGGGCACCATCTGTGCAGACCGACCCTACCTTCTCCCACTTGATCTGATGCTTCTCAAAGAACTCGTCCAAGAGTCGGAATACATCCGCTGCCTTCGTCGTCGTTTGCAATGCCTCGCAGAAGAGAAATTCATCTATAATTTCACCATCCTTGATGTACTGGGTATACAAAATCAGTTGACTCATGTTGGAAACATTAGTTGATTCATCCAACTGGAGACTGATGCGGATCGGATTGTCCTTAATCTCCTGAACAATCTGGTCCAAGATCTCGCATCTCATATATGCAACTCTCCCTGCGATGACATCGTTGGACAGAGGCACTTCTTTCATCTTATTGGCTGTCTCTGTTCCCAGAACCAGCCAGCTCTACCATCCGAATGGTGAATGGCTAAACCAGGTTGTCCGGAGCCCAATGCGAAGCCTTCTCCCTGATGCACTGGTGTGCCACCTCATAGGAAGCTTGCAGAAGGGGTTTCTGCACTGGCTTGAATCCAAGTCGGGGTAGTGTGCCTGTTTTGGTCATATCTAGCCCTCTTAGCCTGCAGTCGATAGTCTGTTCATGTTCTGCAGCTGGATGCTTCGCCTGGTGTTCTTGGAGTCTAGCATGCTTAACATTTGAGTTGCAAACAATGAAATGGCAGATTGCACATTTTGCCCGGTCTGGTCCTCCACGATCATCAGGAGTGCAGTGAAGCCATACGTGACATATTCGTTACTCCATTTGCGTGTCTTTGGCATTTCAGAATCACACAAGCCTATGGACAAAACAAAGAAGCTGTTAGCAAAAAAGCACCAGTCTAAATTAGACATTTGACTTTCAAAATTTCATTGATTGGTGTTTTGACCTTAGGTAACGTTCCCCCCCTAAAAATTCCTAAAATTGAAGCAACTACTTTATAATTGATGTTAACAGAGACACAAATAAACAGAAACAGACGAACACATAGTATTATTCCACCTTCGGGGGTAGAGGTAATGATAATATGGGTACAATTTATATACAGCCAATGTTATCTTAGAACATAAGAAAATAAGGAAGCTACAAGAGGCCGTGAGACCTACACGAGGTAGCTCCTGTTACTTAACACTACCTACATCCACATTTCATCCCCATCCATGAATTTATCTAGCCTCCCTTTACAGCTCTCTAATAACTCCGCACTAACTACATGTCTACTGAGTCCATTCCAATCATTTACCACCCTATTTGTGAACCAGTTTTTCCCTATTTCTTTTTTTAATCTACGCCTTTCCAGCTTGAATCCGTTACTTCTTGTTCTACCATGGTTAATAGCCGTGAGAACATTTCCTACCTCTCCCTTATTAAATCCCTTTATCCCCTAAAAATCTTCTATCAAAGCCTCTCTCTCTCTCTCTCTCTCTCTCTCTCTCTCTCTCTCGCTCTCTCTCTCTCTCTCTCTCTCTCTCTCTCTCTCTCTCTCTCTCTCTCTCTCTCTCTCTCTCTCTCTCTCTCTCTCTCTCTCTCTCTATATATATATATATATATATATATATATATATA
>JACEEZ010016163.1:15000-22500 GCA_016584305.1 Chionoecetes opilio | reverse complement strand
TGCAGGGATATATTGATAAACGTTGTACACAAAGCTTGAGTGTATATTTTCACGTGGTTGTAATGGACGCCAGGGAATGAAGCGTCCACCCCCCTGCGGGTGAGTGAGTGTGTGTGGGAGCGACCTCTGGCAGTGAGAGACTGTGATGAAGTGGGGTGAGGTGACTGAGGTCAGCGGGGCAGCGGGCGACCTGAGCTGCCCCGACAAACAAAAGGCCTGTCGCCAAGCGTACATATACAGCCAGCGGTTGCCAGAATACCAACATATTAACATACCACCATTACATTCCTCCCCCCCATGAAAAAGAACAACGTGCCCACACGTTATACAACAGAAAGGGACATGAACAAATAATAGTGAACAAGGTACATAATTGCCAGATAGCAAACATATATAGTAAACAAATAATTGAATTGCAACACAAAGGGATAATAATTTGCACATACCATACACATATATGGAAGTACAGTAAGCAAAACCACAGGGAGAAGCTAAATAACAAGCAGAATCACAAACGCTAAGTGACGTGCAAAGAAGCAAATCAAGCAGAATCACAAACACAAAGTGACGTGCAAAGAAGCAAAATCAGGCACAATCACAAGGAAAAGTGACATGCTAAGAAAATGAGCCAATTACTAGCACAAGGAAAATGCGTGTAACAGAAACTACAAATGCAAAAGCAATACTACACCACAATATAAGAAATGGAGGTGAATGCAGAGCTAATAATCACAAAGAGTGAAATAGCAAGAAGCCATGTGCGAGCACAGAAAATAATTCATGCTACAATAAGCCAAATAAAAGTAAAAGGTAGATCATTCCACAGGAGTAAGTGGAAAAGAGAAGTTAATCACAAAGAGAAGTGACATACAAAGATTAAAATCAGCCACAAGCGAGCACAATAAAATTAAATGCGTGCAGAAGGCCAAACCACAAAAGTAGCGAAGGAGAATACCAAGGGAAGGGGAATAGTTTGGAAAATAACCAAACATGCATATAAAAGCAGAAAAGGTTGTGAAAGAATTGCAGAAACCAGAAAGGAAGTCACAAAAAGGTAAATAATGACATGGCAAGCAAAATATATATATCAGGTGGGGCGCCCTACAGCATCATTGTCATAGGCGTGGCGGCCGTACGGGCGCCGATGGTTGGCCGAGATCAGGGGCGTCGGGTGGAGGAGACGAAAGATAATCCCCTGGCTTGACCGCGAGGGGTAGCGAGGGAGGCGGGAGGGCTAATCTCCGACCCACATCACCACGTGACCCCAGGTACACAGGGCCGAGGGTGCAGCATGGCGGGGGTGAGGGGATGGTGGGGTGAGGGAGGGATTGACCACGTAGGCCAATACAGGGAGAAGGGGGGAGGGGGGTGATTGGGGAGGGGGGTGAGGGTGAGGATCGCCATCTTGTGAGCGGCGGGGGATAATAAAAAATAATATACAATAGCGCACAGCAAAGGCTCTCGTGGAAATTATCTACCAACCACCCTCTCAATAATTGGTAGCGTGGCGGTTTTGTCCCCCCCCCCCCTTGTGAGGGAGGTATTGTCCGTTCATCATAAGGGGTGCGTAGGGATGTATATATATATAGTTATAATGGTAATGGGTATTAATTAAGGTAATTGAAGTAAATGATAAGTACTGGGATAGAATAATTGAACTTTCGCATTAGTATTAAGCATTTGCACCTTATATTAGCACCTTAATTTGAAACGGCTGCTCATTGGCCGCCGTCCTTTAAATTAGCACCAATTGTGTTGGTCCACCTGCCGCCCACTGAAAGGTGACACGTGTATTTGGTGGTGGCCGCTGCCCGCTGGACCCACGGAGAACAGTACACTCCTAACCCTCGAGAGAACAACATCTCTTATTAAATATATACGTGCTTGTATATATAAGTTCACTCCAGACCCTCCCGTTAATAACACCTTTCACTGTGCTTCTCTGATTATAATGAGAAGAATTTGTACATACGTTCATTTTGTACATATAAGTGTTTAACAATAGGACGTGTCTTATCAATCAATCATCAATCATTGGGGGCATACGCCGGGGGCGCGTCGCCTCGCCCACCCTACGACGCCACCCCCGGGGGTTACCACGCGCGAGTTCCCATGCAGGCTCCTTTCCCATACCAAGCAGCTCTCAACAAGAAACATCAACTTGCCCCAGCCACGAGCCTTGTGGGCGCCCCCTTGGCCTCCTCCACGCCAGATTGTCTCTTACAGATACAACCCGATGGGAAGGATCGGTTTCAGGGTAGCGTGCCACATGCCCATATAGCCGAAGCTGGCACTGACGGACTATGCAGGTAATAGGCCTCGATTCAGTCTCACAGTGCAATCGCTGATTTGATACGTAATCATCCCAGCGATAACCCATGATTCTGCGAAGACACTTATTACCAAAGGCATTGATTCGTCTCTTCAAGTCACTATTTAGTGTCCATGTCTCACAACCATAGAGTAAGACAGGGATCACAAGCGACTTGAAGATCCGGATCTTTGTCCTCCTGCATAGGTACCGACAACGCCAAATACTCCCGCTGAGCGAGTCCATAACACCGTGGGCTATGCCAATCCGCCGTAAGACTTCTTGACGTGACCCGCCGTCATTATGGACTGCGCTACCAAGGTATGTAAAACTTTCTAAGATCTCAATGTCCTCACCACACGCATGAACAGACTGTACTGCTTCATCTAGTAAGTCTCCAAACACCTGTACCTTGGTCTTGAGCCAGGAGACCTCAAGTCCCAAAGGCTTTGTCTCCTCGTGCAGCGCCTCGAGAGCCATCACCAGGACCTCCAGCGACTCGGCAAAGATTACTGCATCATCGGCAAAAACAAGATCAGTGATCTTGGTGCTACCGACGGATGTTCCACAATCACTTTGATCTACAACCTTGTCCAATACTCAGTCCATACAAGCGTTGAAAAGTGATGGGGCAAGGACGCATCCTTGCCTCACTCCTGTATTCACAGGAAAGAAGCTGGATATACCTGCCCCACACTTCACAGCACTCTCAGTCCCAGAGTACAGACCAGTTATCAAACCAATAGTCCTTGCAGGAATCCCTCGAAGTCGCAGAAGATCCCACAGTGACTCACGATGCAATGAGTCAAACGCCTTCTTGAGATCAACATAGGCTGCAAGCATCCCCTGTCGAAACTCACGTCGGCGTTCCACCAGGACACGAAGCGCTAGGATACGGTCCGTTGTTGACTTACCAGGCGTGAACCCAGACTGCTGAGGTCTCTGATGCTTCACCAGATGACTGCGAATTCGTGTCAGCAATAGATGGGCAAGCACCTTGCCTGGTACGCTGAGCAGTGTAATACCGCGGTAATTGTTGCAGTCCTGACGGTCCCCTTTCCCTTTCCAGATAGGGACGACCAGCCCCTTTTTCCAGTCAGGAGGAATGGTACCTGATTGCCACACGGCAGTCAGGACAGCATGCAACCCGCGGATCATGGTAGCACCCCCAGCTTTGAGGAGCTCCGCACTGATATTACAAACACCAGCTGCCTTTCCACCCCTCAACTTTGCTACAGCCTCTCTGACTTCGTCAAGAGAGGGTGCGGTTTCGTCAATGGGAGGATCGGCATCCACTGCCTGTAACCCAGTGGTGTGAAGCTGCTCAGTTGGAGGGTCCACCGTGAACAACTGCCCAAAGTACTCAGCCCAACGAGCCATCTGCCCATCCATGTCCGACACGAGGCGCCCATCTGCTGTTCGAATAGCACTCGCCCGAGAAGGAGACTTGGAACGGAGCTTCTTCAGGGCTCGGTAGGCGGGTCGGAGGTCATTAGCGTTCAAATGACCCTCGACATCCTCAGCGAGACTCCTGACATACCTCTCCTTTGTCTCCCCAGGAGGGTTCTAGTCCGTCGTGACAGAGCCCTGTGCTGGTCCTGGTTCCCAGCCAGCCTGGCAGCGCGACTCTCCTCGATTTTCTCCAGCTTCTCCGTCGAGACAAAACCACGCCTTGGCCTCGGGCGCTCCCCAATACACTCCTTGGCAGCCTGTAGAGTTTCACGTTTGAAGGTATCCCACAGTTCTGCAGGGTCCCCGAGAGCACCGAGCACATCAAACCGATTTGAGACTGCCACCGCATACTCATGAGCACATGTCAAGTCCTTCAGTTTCTCAAGATGAAACACAGTATGGTTACCTCTTGAGATTCTTCTGGACTTGACATGAAGCTTAAGTGTAGCAACAACAAGGCTGTGATCTGTTCCAAAGAACTAAGCACTCCGGTAAACCCTGCAGTTCTGGAGGATCCTCCAACGAGTACTAACGAGGATGTGGTCGATCTCCTTAGCTACCCCTCCGGCATTACTATACCATGTCCAGCGGTGCAGCTCTGGTCTCTGCTACCAAGAACCTGCAATTCTCAACCTTCTGGACCTTGCAAAGTTCAGAAGCAGAGAACTGTTGGTGTTTTTGGTACCGGAGCCATGGGGACCAACACATAACTCGTAGCCATCTGTCACACTGCCAGCAGTAGCATTGAAGTCGCCCAAGACAATGAGTGTGTCCCGAGGAGGACACTGGTCTAATACAGAGTCGAGTTTGGCGTAGAACATCTCCTTCTCTTCAGTTTTACGCATCTCGGTAGGAGTGTACACTGCAACAAGAGACATGAAACCCAGAGTGTGTTTCATCCTCACCCGAATTATACGCTCATCAACCGGAGTAACGTCAACAACTGACGGCTGCAGTTTGCTGGAGATGCCTATAGCTACTCCCCGTTCACGGTGATCATTGCTCATGCCGGACCAGTAGTAGGTGTAACCCCCACTGCTAGTCTCGCCACTGCCAGGCCTCCTCGTCTCAGAGAGGCCCACTATATCCACCCTCAGCCTACTGAGCTCGCCCGATAGGAGAGGTAGTCGATGATCGTCTGAGAGGTTCAGAACGTTCCACGAGCCCACACGAAGAACCCTCCGCAGGTTGATCCCAGAAGTGATTCGACGGGCAGGCGCCGCCTCTGCACCGCCCAGGCCACCCCCATAAGAAAAAGTTGGGCTAGAGGGCCCTACCACTTGATTTAGAGTGCGGGATTCCCGAGGGCTTTGCCCCGCACTCGTCATAGGCAGACCCCTCCCCTGCGTCGGCATAGGAGGGGTTTGCGTGGTCGGGCCCCCCGGCAAAACCGGGTCGGGTGCGCGATTACCGCGCCCCCGGCCTCTACCTCTTACTATGCTTGTGGCTAGTTTAGTTTTTACAGGGAAGGGTTGCAAACCCCCCCCCCCCCAACCAATCTATGTCAGTGATTGGCCTTACTGCTCACCGTGGCCAGGGACGCAGAACCCCCTGTAGGGATTAACCCCAGGCTGCCCACTATTTAAGCCATAGCGTGTCTTATTGACATAGCGAATATCAGTGCCGCGTATATTAAGCCTGAATAGCTTCCCTGACGTATCAGTGATTATAATCGCCGCGTCGTGATGGTTTGATGAACCACTTGACGCCCATAACAAATAACGCCTCCGTCTCTGTCCTTCACCTGCGGCCTCGATCACGCGCGACCACTTCGAATAACAAGACATTGCAGTATTGATAAGCCTACAACCAATTCAACCCTACTATCCACCGATAAGTATCCTAGTTAGTTGACTAGTTGGGGTATTGTGTCGGGATGAGATAGACAATGGGTTTCTATAGTTAAGATCTCAAATAAATATGTGTTTGTGACATAAATTTCCACAGCTCTCACAAGTGTCCAGAGAAGCCAAAAATTAACGCATGAGCACTAAAAGGCTCTTTCAAATGTCTAACAAGCCAAAATGAACGCATGAATAACACTGAACACAAATATGGCACTCCCAACTGTCCGAGGCCTAAAATGAACGCATGAGGAACACACAATCACACGCTAACTAAGGAGATGACTTGCGGGCGCGATGAAGGGCGTCGGGCGACGAGGCAGGAACAGCTAGTGGACGAAGGCGCAGAAGGACGAACCAGACGTAGAGATGGGGCGCCACAGCAGGAAGCGACGTCGAAGTAGCCCAGGGAAACATGTGCGCCAGGTGGCGAATCGGCAGGAGATGTGTACCAAGGGCAAGGACACAAAGGCAGCCGAAGAACAGCAGGATGTTACCGCGTGGGCGTAGACAGCGATGCACGTATTTACCTCTTGGGCGTAGATCAAGCTACCGTCCTATAGCTTTGACTTCCTGCCTTTCTAAAGTTTTTGAATCTATACTTAATAAGAAGATTCTTAAGCATCTATCTGCTCACAATCTTCTATCTGATCGTCAGTACGGTTTCCGTAAGGGGCGATCTACTGGCGATCTTCTAGCTTTCATAACTGAATCTTGGTCATCCTCCTTTAGGGGTTTCGGTGAAACTTTTGTTGTTGTCCTTGACATATCAAAAGCTTTTGATAGAGTCTGGCACAAATCTTTAATTTCCAAACTACCCTCATTCAATTTTTATCCTTCTCTCTGTACCTTCATCTTAAGTTTCCTTTCAAAGCGTTCTATTGCAGCTACTGTAGACGGACATTGTTCATCTCCTAAATTTATCAATAGTGGTGTTCCCCAGGGTTCTGTCCTATCACCCACTCTCTTTCTATTATCACTGGGGAACAATTTGAAGAAAAAAAATTTGTTGAGTTAGATTTTTGAGCTTATTTAGACTAAAATTGGCATGCTGATTCCAAATCTGTAGTCAGTTTTTTTCTAGCACGTCAAGGTTTTTCTCCACAGCTTACCCTCCAGATAAGCAAAATTCCACTTGTGAGCTGAAGTGTGTCCTTCTACACAATGGCAATTTGTTTGGCGCAGTCCCTATTGGGCATTCGGTCTGTCTTCGTGAAGAATATGGAGATGTAAAGAGAGTCATTGAATTATTGCAATATGACAAACACAATTGGATCATCTGTGTTAACCTTAAAATGGTGTCCTTCCTTCTTGGTCAACAACGTGGATACACAAAGTATCCCTGCTTTCTCTGTATGTGGGATAGCAGAGCTCGAGAGAAGCATTGGGTTCAGACGAATTGGCCTCCGAGATCTGATCTTAAACCTGGAGATCCTAACATTGTACATGAGCCACTTGTTGACAGGAAGAAAATAATATTCCCACCTCTGCACATAAAACTAGGTCTCATGAAACAATTTGTAAAAGCATTGTCAACTGATGGCGACTGTTTGAAGTACATCATCTTGGCATTTCCTGGACTGTCAATTGAAAAAATCAAGGCCGGTGTGTTTGATGGTCCACAAATTCGACAGCTCATCAAAGATGAACATTTCAACGGTACCTTGAAAAGAATGCTTGGCTATCATTCAAAGACGTCGTCAAGAACTTTCTTGGAAATACACGTGCAAGTAATTACACAGAAATTGTTCAGAAACTATTGGAGAGCTACAAAGCGCTTGGTTGCAACATGAGTATTAAAGTACATTTTTTGCATAGCCATCTTGCCAACTTTCCGGAAAATCTTGGTGCTGCTAGCGACGAGCAAGGTGAACGATTTCACCAAGATTTGAA
>JACEEZ010016163.1:7500-10000 GCA_016584305.1 Chionoecetes opilio | reverse complement strand
CCTTGGCCTCCTCCACGCCGGATTGTCTCTTACAGATATAATCCGATGGGAAGGATCGGTTTCAGGGTAGCGTGCCACATGCCCATATAGCCGAAGTTGGCGCTGACGGACTATGCAGGTAATAGGCCTCGATTCAGTCTCACGGTGCAATCGCTGATTTGACACGTAATCATCCCAGCGATACCCCATGATTCTGCGAAGAGACTCATTACCAAAGGCATTGATTCGTCTCTTCAAGTCACTATTTAGTGTCCATGTCTCACAACCATAGAGTAAGACAGGGATCACAAGCGACTTGAAGATCCGGATCTGTGTCCTTCTGCACAGGTACCGACAACGCCAAATACTCCCGCTGAGCGAGTCCATAACACCGTGGGCTATGCCAATCCGCCGTAAAACTTCTTGACGTGACCCACCGTCATTATGGACTGCGCTACCATGGTATGTAAAACTTTCCAAGATCTCAATGTCCTCGCCACACGCATGAACAGACTGTACTGCTTCATCTAGTAAGTCTCCAAACACCTGGACCTTGGTCTTGAGCCAGGAGACCTCAAGTCCCAAAGGCTTTGCCTCCTCATGCAGCGCCTCGAGAGCCATCACCAGGACCTCCAGCGACTCAGCAAAGATTACTGCATCATCGGCAAAAACAAGATCAGTGATCTTGGTGTTGCCGACGGATGCTCCACAATCACTTTGATCTACAACCTTGTCCAATACCCAGTCCATACAAGCGTTGAAAAGTGATGGGGCAAGGACGCACCCTTGCCTCACTCCTGTATTCACAGGAAAGAAGCTGGATACACCTGCCCCACACTTCACAGCACTCTCATTCCCAGAATACAGACCAGTTATCAAACCAATAGTCCTTGCAGGAATCCCTCGAAGTCGCAAAAGATCCCAGAGTGACTCACGATGCACTGAGTCAAACGCCTTCTTGAGATCAACATAGGCTGCAAGCATCTCCTGTCGAAACTCACGTCGGCGTTCCACTAGGACACGAAGCGCTAGGATGCGGTCCGTTGTTGACTTACCAGGCGTGAACCCAGACTGCTGAGGTCTCTGATGCTTCACCAGATGACTGCGAATCCGTGTCAGCAATAGATGGGCAAGCACCTTGCCTGGTACGCTGAGCAGTGTAATACCGCGGTAATTGTTGCAGTCCTGACGGTCCCCTTTCCCTTTCCAGATAGGGACGACCAGCCCCCTTTTCCAGTTAGGAGGAATGGTACCTGATTGCCACACGGCAGTCAGGACAGCATGCAACCCGCGGATCATGGCCGCACCCCCAGCTTTGAGGAGCTCCGCACTGATATTACAAACACCAGCTGCCTTTCCACCCCTCAACTTTGCTACAGCCTCTCTGACTTCGTCAAGAGAGGGTGCGGTTTCGTCAATGGGAGGATCGGCATCCACTGTCTGTAACCCAGAAGGTTACAGGCAGTTAATTTGAAGTATTTGGCATTGTATAATTAATTGGCTTGGTGCATTGTTAAACATTATTTGCCATCGGTTAGCATGTTGGCATTATTTGGTATGTTGGCATTATTTAGCGTGTTGGCGTTATTCAGCAGTATTTGCCATTATTATGCATTATTAATTAAGCATGTTGGCGTTAAAAAAAAATGGCATGTTGGCATTATCTAGTGCTGATAGTATTTGGTTTGTTAGAAGTTTGGTACCATTATGTATGTTAGAAAGTATTCCGTATATGTGATATTGACAATGTTAAGCATGTTGACATTTTTTTGCATGTTAGGATTTTATTGGCACTATTTGACATCATCTTGCGTCATGGCATAATTTGTCGTGCCGGCGTTATTTGGCATGTTGGCATTATTTTGTGCGTTGACATTGTTTGGCGTGTTGTCATTATTCGACAATATGTAGCATGTTGGCATTGTTCTGCGTGATGGACCGTGAAGCTCATTTGAGCAAGGCGCCAGGAACGAGTGTTCGTATTATCAAGGTGATTATCATGACGCATCGTCCTGTGTGTGCCCTGAGTCAAGGGCGTGCACCGTGCCTAAGGAGGCTATCTCTCCCGTGTCCATGGAAGGCTTTGCGTAGCTGTTCAGTGTTCATGACCTTAACTGCTGTGTGTCCCTCGAGGCCTTCTCCGAGCATGCAGGAAAATGTTTACTGTGGCGTCGCCGTGAGCTGGCGGGGTTAGTCGGCCTCGTTGGTGGATTGCGGTTTTGTCGAAGTTACTAGCATGCGTCTGTGCGTCCTACCGCGTCCACGTATCTGTGTAATAACGTATGTGTGTTAATGCTGATGTCATTGATGTTATTGATGTTATTGTCGAATACGATATGCAAGTGACTCAATTAATAATGTCGTAATAGCCAAGAGATTAAAGACCTGTAGAACACTTAGTATTGACGAACATCCTCTTCCAGCACCGATGGTGTACAACTTCACCAAGGACCTGCTGACATATGCATACACAGGTTTAATCCCTCCATAAGGATGCAGCACATCACCCTCTCTTAAACTC
>JACEEZ010016163.1:0-5000 GCA_016584305.1 Chionoecetes opilio | reverse complement strand
TAAACCTTAAGATCATTCACCAAAAATGGCATGTCCCCATGAAATGTTTACGGGAAAACTTTCACATTTGAAGTTGTTGTAGGTATGTGTATATCTATTCTTCATATCAATGTGGGGGCAAAAAGAAAAAAATAATATAGAGATGAAGTTATAAAATCTTTGTATACATCAGTAACAAGTAACAGTGAGCCCACGTCCCGCCCGCATATTGACGAAGTCTGTTGCTGTTCGGGACTAGGGAATTGGACCCATTTACTCTACTTGGGGTAACGATAGATTGGAAATCTTCAAGCCTCATATACAGAGCTTGGCACTAAATACATTGAATGTATTTAAATGAGATGTGTGTGGTATGAGAAATATAGAGTGAAAAAATCACTGTTGTTTCCATATCGTTATTTAAGTCTGTGAGGCGTGACTGTCCGGTTCAATTGTGTATCTCCATTACGTTTCCGTAAAATTGCGTTCCATTTCGACTTCTTGCTTCAGTTTCTATATTTTTTATGTTTTCATCCAATTTTATTTCTGTAACCTGTCCTATCGCTCCGGTACCGTCTCGGGACCCACCTAAGCGGAGGTGCTTCTGGCACTTCAACTCAGCTAAGTGGGAAGACCTAAGGCAGTACTACTCTGATTTTCCATGGAATGATTACTGCTTCCATGTCAAAGACCCATCTCTTTGTGCAGAGCGCATAACTGAGGTCATAGTCTCTGGCATGGAGGCGTACATTCCACATACTTTCTCTAATCCTAAAGCCCGTCAACCTTGGTTTAACTCTGCTTGTTCTCATGCTGTCCGAGATAGAGAGGTGGCTCACAAACGGTACCGTAAGCATCCATCTCCTGAAACTCATGCCCTTTATATTTCTGCCCGTAATCATGCCACATCTTTACTTCAACTTACCAAAAACTCTTTCATTCATAGCAAATGTCAAAATCTTTCTGAATCAAATTCCTCTTGTGACTTCTGGCATCTAGCTAATAACATCTCTAACAATTTTTCTTCTGCATCTTTCCCTCCTATGCTTCACCCAGATGGCTCCACAGCTGTCTCATCTACTTCTAAAGCTGAACTTTTCGCTCAAACATTTGCTAAAAATTCCACTCTGGCTGATGAAGGGCTTGTTCCTCCTTCTCCTCCACCCTCTGACCATATTATGCCTGTCATTAAGATCCTTCGGAATAATGTTTTCTTTGCCCTTTCTGGCCTAGATCCTCGGAAGGCTTACGGTCCTGACGGAATCCATCCTATTGTTCTCAAAAACTGTGCTTCTGTGCTTGCACCTTGCCTGGTCAAACTTTTCCGTCTTTGTCTATATACTTCCCCCTTTCCTTCTTGCTGGAAGTTTGCTCACATCCAACCTGTTCCTAAGAAGGGTGACCGTTCTAATCCTTCAAACTACCGACCGTCCTATAGCTTTGACTTCCTGCCTTCGTAAAGTTTTTGAATCTATACTTAATAAGAAGATTCTTAAGCATCTATCAGCTCACAATCTTCTATATGATCGTCAGTACGGTTTCCGTAGAGGGCGATCTACTGGCGATCTTCTAGCTTTCCAAACTGAATCTTGGTCATCCTCCTTAATAGTCCGGCCGCTAAGGACCAGATTTCAAGAGGATGGGGACATGCCGGATAAACACCAAAATTTTGTTCGGGCATTCTACGGGTCCTAGCTAGATTTTGGAGGGGAGAAACGATCCAATTACTCAGAACCTCTAAAACCATTTTTGTGATAACGG
The DNA here is from genome assembly GCA_016584305.1 of Chionoecetes opilio. Taxonomy (NCBI): domain Eukaryota; kingdom Metazoa; phylum Arthropoda; class Malacostraca; order Decapoda; family Majidae; genus Chionoecetes; species Chionoecetes opilio. The sequence goes on along the minus strand of JACEEZ010016163.1, from coordinate 3,260 downwards.
AAATTTTCATTTGAAAAATCTTGATGAAATCAAGATTCGCCTTTAATGGCAAAAAAATATTCCGTTATCAATACTCAGGGATGTCATCGACCATCCTGTTGTCAACACATTTTTTCCGCACAGAAAGGGGCCCTTTGGCAAGAAGCAGTATGAGCATACAAGAAGCAGTGTTAAAAGATGCTACAACCATCCTGACCCAATTAAAAAAACAAATTGCCCCTGTTCAGTCGCCAACACCCAAAGACGAAGAGTAAGCAGGTCGGAAAAGTGTTTTCTGAGGATGACGGGCCCTTTTTTTCCCCGTCTCTCTTTTATCACACAGCACCGTGGGGGGACCGACACCTTCTTAAGCATGAGAATCACCCATACCCTCCTTCTTTGGCTGAAAAGGGAAAAGCTGCGCAAGGGAAGAAGTCCGATCTCACCAACATTCTGGCCAGAAACGCAAAAAAAAAAACCCTCTGGCCTTTTTGATGTTAGATGCTCGATGGTGCGCGGGTTACACCTCCCCCCGTAAATGGCATCACTACATTTGACGATTATGAAAAGGGAGTGTTTTTTTCCCCCATCATAGGGCAACTGAAACCTCTATGAGGTAGTTTTGGGGTATGGACGGGTACCTGGACAACATATCAAGAATCAACCGGGAGGAAACGGGGGAAAGGTGTACGAAGGAAGGGGGCAGGCCGACCAAGTCCCAGGCAATTGGCCCTTTTTCCTGCGTGCCCCCACAAAAAGGTAAAAAACCTTCCAGTTCCTATCAGAAAGATTGTACCCATCCCTTTCCCAAGGGAAAGCAGGTCTTTGCAAATTTTGGGACCTCTGTATCTGCAGTGGCACTGACCACTCGTGCCCCCATGGCCCCACGAAGAGGCGACAAAAAAATTGGGCCCTCTACAAGATGCCCTAGAGAGTGGATGCACCACATTTGTTAGGGGCACCGTGGAACTGACGTTCTTGTCACCTATCAATATCACTTTCTAGCCACAAGATCCATCGGCTGACACTGGGTCGCCTCGCAGTGGAAAGAACTTTTTTTTTTCCTACACATAAATGCCATCTGTAGTACTGGGGGCAAAGAAAAGTCCACAGCGCTACCAGTTTTTCCACAGCTTCCGGGGTGTGTACGATTTCTTTTTTTCTTTGGAAAGGGAAAAAGTCGGTTTGGGAAGCAGGGGGTGCCTATCCCGAAGTCACAGTGCCTTAACTTCATCGTAGAACATCCACATGCACAAATACCGTGGATGCCGGATTCCAGATGCTGGAATTTTTCCAGTCGTTATAATGACAAACCACCCTCGGGTTCGGGAATGAACAAGAAGGAATTCTGCCGAAAAAAACAGAACGATGGAAACATTCCCCCAACTCAAACGGGCCCCCTCTGCAGAAACCCCAAGCGTGCAGTGTCCCAGCTGGCATCGGAAACCGTCCCGGGCCCAACAACAGACACCAACTGTGAAGGCGCGGTTGGACCTGGGATGCAGAAAAAAAAGTCCTGGGTTCCTTCTGGAGCTCGCAGCCTGCGGGGGAGCAAAGGCTTAAGGGAAATTGTGAAATGTGCCCAAAAGTGCTGCAGGTGGTGGCGGGGGATTTCTGCAAGAAAGCCACTGGAAATGCACCGAACTGTGCAGCGCAAAAGTGAGAAGTAGACACATAATTTCAATTTTGAATCTACCTGCTTGTGTATGGGGGGCTTAACAAAAACAGGCATTTCCGCAGCTGTACAGGAAGAACATATTTTTGTATAATGAGCTTTAAAGAATACTATTTTCATAACCCGTCAGTAGATTAACCTGTCATTTTTTTTAAATTGCAAGGAGTATGTTTTAATTCGTGTTCTGCTAAAAAAATACATGGCATTTCGCGAGTCCCCAGGGGAGTTTAAAACGAATAATATTGAATTTTGTTTTTTTGACAGCCATATTGGAATATTTTGTTCTGGAGTTATTAAATAAAAATAATAAAATAACTTGCATCCAATAAAATTTTCCTTTAAATATTCTTTTAAAAAAACCCTTTACCCTAATTTCCACATGCGGAAAGTCAAAAAAAATAAAAAAACGTTCCTATCCTCGATGATGGGGTCATTTTCTCCCCTCTCAAAAAAACAAGCTAGGGGCCGTAGAGTGCCTGAAAAAAGTTGGTCTTTTTATCCGGCATGCCCATCATTTCACTAAGCTCCGGGCTAATTTCCAAAAAACCCTCATTCGGTTTTTATCCTTCTCCTGTACCTTTTTATTTTAAGTTTTTTTTCAAACCGTTCTATTTAGCTACTGTAGACGGACATTGTTTTTCTCCTAAATCTTCAAATGGTGTTCCCCCCCGGGGCTGTCCTATCACCCCCCCTCCTTTCTATTATTTATTAATGATCTTCTAAGTCTTCAAAGCCCCCATCCACTCCTACGCTGATGATTCTACCCCGATTTTTCAAAGTCGTTATTAGAGTCCAATCCAGGAACTAAGTGATTTCACGGAGATATGCCCCCGAGCCCTAAATTTTGATCTTTCTTAATTTCTGATTGGGGCAAAGCAAACCTTGTTTGTTTAATGCCTCAAAAACCCCAAATTTTTCACTATCTACTCGAAAAATACCAAAATATCCCCTCTTTTTCAATGACACTCAACTGCCTTCTTCTACAATGAACATTCTAGGACCTCCTTTTCTAAAACTGAAGGAAATCTCACATCTCTCTCTTCCTAAAACAGCTTCTAAAAATTGGTGTGCGTCTCTGCGTCCTTTTTTTTCTCCCTCCCAAATTGGTTGCTCTCTTTCAGGGGGCCCTTTTCCGCCCCTGTATGGGGTATGTCTCACATGTTTGGGGAGGGTCCACTCATAAGCTCTCCTAAACAGGGGTTTAGTCAAAAAATTTTGTCTCATCAATCCTCCCTTTGACTGACTGCTTCAAACTTTAAATCACCGCCGCAATGTTGCTTCTCTTCTCTCTTCTACCGTTTTTTCATGCGCACTGCCTTTTGAACTTGCTAACTGATCCCCCCCACCCCGCGGCCCCGCTGCCAAAAACTTTCTACTAAATTTTCATCCCTTTCTGTCCATCCCTAATGCAAGAGGTTAATCCGTATCTTTCCTTTCATCCCTTTCATGGTAAACTCTGGAAAACCCCTTCCCGTTTCTATTTTTCCCCTTTCATATGACTTAAATCTTTTTAAAAAAAAGAGTAACAAAAAAGAACCTCCCCAACTAAATTGGGCCCACCCCTCTGTTTTTTTTTTATTCTTTACTGTCTTCTTTATGGGGCTGG
>JACEEZ010016162.1:0-11862 GCA_016584305.1 Chionoecetes opilio | reverse complement strand
AGTTTTGAAAAATTTGCAAAAATTTTTTTTCGCCCGAAATTTTTTCCTTTTTTTTAAAAAAAAAAATTTTTTGGGAAATTAGAAACAAAAATTGATTTCATATTCGTAATCACAGCCCAAAATTTCAGTTAAAATTTGGGTTTTAAACCTTTTGCCAAAAAATACGTGTTGACTAAATTATTTATCTTTTTTGTGCTTGTACGGGGCTGAGTCAAAAGGGGACTGAGGAGAAGAGAGAGAGAGAGAGAGAGAGAGAAAAGAGAGAGGGGAAAGAAGAGAAGGGAAGAAGAAACGAGAGCGAGAAGCGAGGGAAAGGGGCGAGGGAAAGGAGAGAGGAGAAAAAGAGAGAAAAATTGGGGCAAAATTTTTTATCTTTACTTCAACGGTATGAAAATTTTAAATGTTGGTTATTCTTGATTATGATTCTGTTCAAGTTAAGTTTCAAATTCCCATCTCGCCCAAAAAGGTATTATCTATTAGTTTTTCCTGGACTGCTAGTGGACTGTCCCTGTAGTTTCCACGGCCAACACTGTTCTGGTGTCGAGGTGTGTGTGCTTGCGCTGATTACTGTTTCAATAAAGGCAGACCTACCGGCAAAATAAACAAAAAATAAAATTTAACGAAATTATGTTTGGTTCTTTGCAGTTTTTTTCTAAACGATCCACGTAACAACACACAAAACACACACACAACAAACAAAAAAAACACACACCACACACACACACACACACAACACACACACAACACACACACACACACAAACACACACACAATCTCGCATTAGGGGTACTCTGTAGTGTAGGGGTTAAAACGCTCGGTTCACAACCGGGAAAGCCCCCGGGTTACCCCCGGGGCGGAGGGAAAAAACAAATGGGTTTTTTCCTTAAAAACCCCCGCCCTGTCCCCCACAGGAAGGGGACGGGTTTAGCCGGGGTTTGGGGACCTGCTCTCCGGGGTGCTGGCTTCGGCCAACAAAAAGCACTAAGGATGAATAAAAAAATGTTGTATGGAGACGGGCCACACGAGCTTGCTTGGCCCTGAAAAATACAACTAGAATGAATACAACTAGATGAATACACCACACACACACACACACAAACCACAACACACACACCACACACATAAAATTGGTTCACACTAATATTACCAAGCAATTCTTTATTCTTTTTATGACTTTTCTTTTTTACCACAAAATTTCAACCGTTATAAAAGTGTGTATGTGTTTCGTGTGTGTGTTTTGTGTGTGGTGTTTTGTGGTTGGTGTGTGGTGTGTGTGTGTGTTTGTGTGTGTGGTGGTGTGGGTTGGTTGGTGTGTGTGTGTGTGTGTTTGTGTGGGGTGTGTGTGTGTGGTGTGTGTGTTTTTGGGTGTGTGTGTGTGTGTGTGTGGGGTTGGGGGTGTGGTGTGTGTGTGTGTGTGTATGTATTTTACAGGGCCTGAGCTATACTGAACATGTTTGTATCCGGACGGTCGGGCGCACCAAGCACGATCATGTACACGATGAAAAATGTCTAGGTCTTGCAACTGGGCCTAACCTTCTTGGTGGTAAAAACCTAGAGCATATTCTCACACGTAGACTTATGTGTTGATTAGAGATATAGAGAGAGTAAATCCTATAAAATGTTAAGTAAAGTATAAAAGTATCGTTTCCTACCAATGTAAATTCAATCTTTTTTGCTTAATTCCAGGAAAAGTGGAAGCGGCTTGATATTTGCATTAATGAACACTTCAAAGTTCAGCTGTGTGGTACCTTTTTCCGACACATACATGCGTAAGGCAGTATTTGCGCCACACGCGCGTGAGTCGTTTCCTTAGAAGAGGACAACAGCTGTTGGTGAGGCGCCGGCACCTGGTTGCCTTGAGGAGCAAAGTCTCCACCAAGACCCTCAAGGCGCTGGCATCTGGTTGCCTTGAGGGGCCAAGTCTCCACCAAGACCCTCAAGGCGCCGGCACCTGGTTGCCTTGAGGGGCCGAGTCTCAACCATGACTCTCAATGCCCCGTTACTTGGTTGCCTTGAGGGGCCACGTCTCCACCATGACCCTCAAGGCTCCGGTACCTGGCTGCCTTGAGCGGCCGAGTCTCCACCAGGACCCTCAAGTCGCCGGCACCTGGTTGCCTTGGGCCCGTACCGAGAGTCATGATGAAAGGCGAGCGACAACCTTCGTCGACTGAGGAAGGGTACCATAAAAGAGGTATTTTTCGGAAGGAAGAGCAGCGACGACGGTCGAAGGTCGGCACGAAGACACGGGGGTACCCGTGTCTTCGTGCCGACCTTCGTCGCAGCTCTTCCTTCCAAAACAAAGCCTTCTTAAGGTAAGCGAAGGTCTGCCGTTCATCGTTCGTCGCTCTACCGCCTTGACTCTCGGTACGGGCCTTGTCTCCAAGTCTCCACCATGATTCTCAAGGCGCCAACCACCATCATTGCTGTCAAGCACCAGAACCGCTCTTTTTCTTTCCAGTGTGTGTGTCCTCTCTCTCTCTCTCTTTTCCCTCCCCTCCCTCCTCTTCTCTCTCTCCCCTCCCTCTCTCTCTCATCTCCCCTCTCCTTCTCTCTTTTCTCGCTCGCTCGCTCGCTCGCTCGCTCGCACGCACGCACGCACGCACGCACGCACGCACGCAAAGCACGCACGCACGCACGCACGCACGCACGCACGTACAAAAAAAAACTGATGTGTAATGAAGCGTATATGGTGTGGAATCTGTTGTTGTAAGGTGAAAAATATATTTATTTTGACTACACGTGGGCTGTTTCTTTAATTTTATTCCACAGTTTTTGGCCGCGGAAATACCAATTTTACATACTTGTTACATATATCCCTAGAGGCCCCCAGGAGGATGAGACACAGTGGATCAAAAACCTTATATATTAGGGAAATGAAGAACTCAATTTTTTCGTCTGTGATGAACTCATTAATTTTCCAACAGAGTAGATACATAGTATTAATCTTTAGAAAATGGCGCAGATGTTCGTTATTATTCCCCGCTTTTGTTTGACCCCGATGTCTAATCTTGTTTTGTTTTCTGAGTTAATTACGCGAAGGATGTCCATGAAAAGAAATTGATAGTGTTTCAAGGAGATTAAAAACGATAGAAGAGAACAAAATGGAATATTTTGCTTTTGTTCCTCTTCGCCCTCGCCTTCCATCTCGTAGTTCTTGCGCCGCCATGTCCTTCCTCGCAATTTTCTCCTGACTCGCCCAGACCTTTTCTTCTCACCTTTAACGACGGTCTCTCCCTCCTGTCTTCCATCTCTCCAGTATTATCCTTTCCTCTCTTTCTTCCAACATTATTCCCCTCAATTTAACTCTTACCTGCTGACGAAGGCATTGGAGGCCTCAGTTCAATCTCGCTTGCTACTCTTCCCTTTGTTTTCCTTGTTCGCCCTATACTCATTTGTATCTTACCAAATGTATTTTTACAAATATCCAATGCGGCTTCCTCGTCTAGATGATCATATTTCCACTTGCAATCTTTGTTATCCTTCCCCATCCTCTTATCTTTCGTGTTCCCTTGTGACCACCATTTCTTGCTGGACTCCTGTCATCATCAGGACCCTCCCAGTCCCTCAACGAGGAGGGTCGCGCCAACCAGGAAAAATATATACTACACACAAGAACTACTATTTTGGTGAAATCATTTAAAAAAAAAAATATTTCCAGGATACATTCATGTTCCATAGTTTCAAAAGTATACACTCAAAGTTTATACAAATATTTATCGTCATCAGGTTTTCCTATAAATATATCAACTTACTATTTCATAATGAAATTCTCTTAGTTGTTGGATTATGTAGAAATATCAATTTACTTCCGCCGGATGTCGACGGCTATACTGAGGCAGTAGTCTAGTAGTCCAGTGGACCCCACGTGCACCCCCTGGACAATCTAATGAGACCTACTTTTTTAGATGCACAAATATGTCTAGAAAACAAAAATCAATGTTAACACTGTCAACTAATGTCCCATGAGGTTCGTATCTTGGATTTCGTCGATCGTGAAATATTTGACTTTCTCATATTACCAAAATGTCCATAAAATCACAAATTTATGTATTACAATTTATTTTGGGCCCACGTGACAAAAATAACATGGCCTTTTTGTAATAAGAACAATTAATGCCGTAATTGGTACAAGTTTATTTCTGGAAGAAAAAATCTAAAAAAGGCGGAAAAATTACTTCGGTTTCGCCGAAAACTTTCAACATAAATGACAATACTTCACTAATATACAACATACTGGTCAGTTTAACTATCAAAATCATCGTCTATTATTTCCCATCTAATGCAGTCAAAATTGACATACATATATGACTATCATACATTAATTGTTACCAATGTTACTCACCTCCCTAGTGAAATTTTAAATGTTGTAAAATACAAACATTCGAGAAAAGTCAGAAAACAATGTTCTGGAGAGCCCCCCAAGAGGTCGGCTAGAGTTGTCGGGCGGAGGAGGAGTGGATATAGTGATTGGAGGAGTGCCGTGGCGGTGGGAGGGGGTGACAGGGCATTGGCAGGAGGAGGTGTTCAGGTGTGTCCAGGTATGTGGGGCACCAGGGGCAAGTGAGGGCTGTCTCATGCCCAGTTTGTGTAGGTGAGATTTTGAGGCGGGTGTGGCCAATCCGGAGTCTGGTGACTGCGGTGTCCAGGGCACGGCTGGGGAGTGGGTCCACCATGGTGTCGTATGTCATGTTGTATTCGTCCAAGTGAAGTGTATTGTAAAGGCGTCAGTCGCTCTGTGTCCCAGTGTCGGTTGCATGTAGTCTGAAGGTTAGTCAGTAAATCAGTCTGGTCTGTGGCCCATGTCTATGGGAGAGGGGTGGGAGTGTGCCTCCGCTGCCGCCTGTCGGCCACAGTGTTGCCCCTGGCACCAATGTGGGAGGGCAACCCACTGAAGGTGGATGACATGGCCAGAGGAGGATAAGTGAAAAAAAGAGGTGGTGGATGTGAAAGCAAAGGGCATGGTGAGTGTGAGGGGGGTGACGTCGGAAAAATTGGAGGGCTGTGAGGGAATCGGTGAATATGGTTACTGTACAGGAGGGGGCACGGTGGTGGCATACTTGATGCCCTCCCTGATGGCAAAAAGTTCTGCCGTGAGGATGGAGGCAGCGGGCGGCAACCTCCAGGCGGGGCAAGTGACCTGGCTGGGATGAACATGGCCGCACCTACAGACGGAGGGGCTGGCAGAGGGGAGCCGTCGGTGTAAATGTGAGGGAGTTACTGTAGCGGGTGTGTAGGAGGGAGTAAAAAAGGTACCTGCCCTGCACTGGACAGGAAAGCCTTGGACCATGGTGTAGGTGTGTGCAGGGACAGAGAAGTTAAGAAAGAGAGGAAACCAAGGGCCCAGGGAGGGGTTTCTTCTCCAGAGTGCGAAAGGAGGGGGGAGACACCCAGATAGAAGAAAAGAAGAGAGGGCTCTCTCTACGAAAGATGTGTGGGCTTGATACGGTAGGGGGCCATAAAGAGGTTCCCTACCGTGTCGGAGGAGGAGGGATTTGAGGGCAGGGCAGCTAGGGGAGGAGGCAAATTTGGTGTAGGTGCGGACAAGGGGGTGGAGCGTCGGTGGAAAAGGGAGGAGAGGGAGGATTCTGCCTGAGGGCTGTGACTGGGGAGGCCCTGAAGGCCCCCAAAGCTATACGAAGGGCATTATTCTGGATTTCATCTAACTTGTGGAGGGGGAAGGTGGGGCCGCACCATAACCCATCACACCCGTAGTCTAAGCGACTACGGATGTAAGTGCAATAGAAATGAAGGAGGGTATTCCTGTCCGCACCCCACTTGACCCCTGCAAAGGACTTCATTAAGTTTAACCCTCTTGAGGCACGAGGTCACCAGGTACTGTATGTGGCGGCTCCAGGTTAGGCGGGGGTCATCCAACAGTAAATCAAGGAAATTTTGTGGTGGGTTTTGAAGGAAATTGGGGACCCATTAATGGTGACCATCGGGATTTTTGGATAACCCTTCGGGTGAAGCACAGAAGGCTAGACTTCTGGGCACTCACCTTTCAGGCCCCAACGGGTGGTCCATGAGTGGACGGCATCAAGCCCACTTTTGAAGAGGGTCTTAAAGACTCCTGGATAGTGGGAGCAGAGCAAATGAGAGAGATGTCATCAGCATAGATGAGTGCATGTGTGCATGGAGAGCGGGAAAGTCTGAAAGCAAGATGTTGAGAGGACAGGACTGAGGGGAGAACCCTGTGGGACGCCTCTGGTTGACCGGGTAAGACCTGGAATGGGTATTCCCGATCACCAAGAAAAGGACCTGGAAGACAGGAAGGATTCACCCATTGGAGAGGGGAGCCATGTAGTCCCAGGCGGGCAATTTTTTTCAACGATGGCATTATGGGAGGAGGTGTCAAAAGCTGCTTGGAGGTCAATAAAGGCTATTAGCGTGAATTGTTTGTGGGTAAATCCTTCCTGTATTGTGGTGCTCTCCAGCGGGAGCAGGGCATCCAGGTGCCCCGGTGAGGACGAAACCTGAACATATTTGATGGAAGAAGGTGTTTGTGTTCCAACCACCATGTCAACTACACCGTACTATTTTGTTCTACTACTTTACTAAGATTATAGGAAGGCTAATGGGCCTATAGGAGGAAGCCTAAAGGGGAACCTTGCCAGGCTTAAGAATGGGAATTGATGGCATGACGCCAAAACAGAAGGGAACGTCCCCGACAACCAGCTGGCGTTAAAGAAGTCCAGGAGGAGGCGGGCCAGAGCATCTGAGAGGCGGCGAAAAACCCGTTCGGGACGTTGTCCGGTCCCGCCGCCTTCCCAGCGGACAGTGCGTTAAAGCCGAGGAAAGCTCCTGGGGGGTTATAGCAGTGCTAATTGTATGGCCCGGTGTGTGAAGGGGGTAACACAGGTGGGGTTACGGGGTTCGGGAGAGCCGAGTGTAGTGTGAATGTGGGAGGCAAGGCACTCACTTTTTTCGGCATCAGTGACGAGGAGGGCACCGTTACAAAGTTAACGGGAAAGTAAAGGGGGGGGCTGAGGGTGGACCATCTTCCTGAAAAAGGACCAAGCCCGGGAGACTGGGAGGAGAAGGACAATGGAGCACAAAAGGAGGCCCATGCAGAACGTTTCTCATCAAGAATAACACGTTTTTTTAATCGGGGCCTCCAATAAACGGAAGTGACTACGGAGCAAGGGAATGGGGTTCTTACGCCACGCAGTAAAGGCGTTTGGGGTTTGGCCTGAAGGGCTGCCGCACACTTCCGGGACCACCAGGGGACCCGGAAAGAGCGGGGGGGGTGAGAAGTGATTAAATGAAAGTGGTGAGACCCCACGTCCACCAGGTTGACCGTGAGGTATTGAATTATATCCGATGAAGGGAGGGTAATGGAGGGGTACGTTAATTTAATTTTGAATTTTAAAAGAGCCCCAGTCTCCTTTTGGTGAAGGACCAAAGAGGTCTGCGTGAAGGGGAGGGGGTGGTAGTACTGAAGCAAAGGAAATTACAACAAGAAGATGGTCGCTCCCCATGTAAGGGCCAGTTGTGACGTGGTGAGGAGGAGGGGCCATTCCCAGGCAGAGGTCCAAGGTGGAGGGGTTCCCCGAAACTGGATCAGTCCTGGTAGGGAGGCCAGGTGGAGTAAGGAGAGATAAAGAAACACTGTCCGCCAGAAAGCTCAGGAAGGGACCTGCCCGAGCGGTTCTTCGGCTCCTGAGGAGGGCCGGTTCCCAGAGGTCATGATGGGCATTAAAATCACCCATTATTAAAGCTGGGGGGGGAAAGCTGAGAGAACAAATGCTGGAATTCCTGAAAGGGTTTATATCTAAACATGGATTGTAAATCAAAAGAATCAAAAGGGGGCCCCGAAACAAAGGTAACAGTCACCCCCAGATGGGTCCGGGCCCCCTCCAGGGAAAGGAGTGGATAGTGAGAGAGCTAGAAGAGGGAGCGTGGACCACAGCAGCAGGCCGCCTCCTGCCCCCCGGTCCCCCTGTTTCCCTTCTGTAGGAAGCATAGTTGGGAAGGAGGGGAGAATGCCCTCTGTGAGCCACGTCTCACAGACGCCAACAGTGAGAGGGTGTATGATGAGAGCGCGGTTTTAAAGACTGGAATTTCCGGTACAGAGACCGGGCGTTCCAGAAGATGAAGTGGGAGGGGAGTAAAGGACTCACTGCGTGAGTGACATAAAGAAGGTAATGAGGCCTGGCAGGCATCGAATGAGGCTGTCCCTGAATCTGGAACCTGAAATAAGGAGATTAAAGATATCAAGTGCAATGGGTGCAATTCCCTTAATGAAGGCTGACCATGCAAAGCCCGAAGCATGCTGGGCCTGAGAAGGAGAAGGGGGCGCATGGCTAGCACTGCCCAGTGAGGGCAGGGGCTGTTGGGCTGTTGGCAGCTGGGCATGGCACTGAGGCTGTGAAGACAGGGAAGGAACAGGTCGGGGTGGGGGACTAGGTGATAAGGGGGTAGGGGGATGGAAAGTCACCCCCATATCTTCCCTATAGGGCCCCTCCGGCAGGAAGGAGGGCCTGTGCCTATGTTTAAGTTGGGGTACGTTATGGTGCCGGGGGGACTGTTGGCGCCTTTGGGGTTTGGAGGAAGGGGGCCACTATAGTGGGTGGACGGGTGGGGGTGGAGCCCGCCAGCAGCCAGCTGGACAATATTAACGGAGGGGCTCATAGGATGGCAAGGGGCAGGCCTTGGAGTAAGCTGACAGGCAGGGGTAGGCCCTGAAGCAGGCGGGCATGGAAGGTGGCGAGTAGGGGAGGACAGCTCCCGTACAGGGGGCCCCCTTGGACGGAAGATCCCAGGGTGGATGCCCCTCAGCTTCCTCTTCCATCCGAATGGAACAGGTGGGGTCATGTTTGAAGGAGTTGCACTTGCAACCGCCTGGAGGTTTAAGCCGGGCACTGCTTATAGGTGGGGCGGTGGTCATCACCACAAAAGAGGCAGTACACCGGCTGGGCACACCCCTCTGCAACATGAAAGCCGCTGCAAATTACCGCAGCGGATCTTCATGTTTCAGGTGGCATTACCATGGCCAAAAAGGAAGCAGCGAGTACACCGGAGGACAGGGAGGGTGTGGGGCCGGACCCAGTACAACCGCGTTATCTAGGGAGACCCGGTCTGGAAGGAGGCCCCGAAATTTGACCCTGATTGCCATGTTGGCCTCCGCTCACCGTCCCGGACGGGAGTCGGGAGTCTAAGGCCTAACAATTACTGAAGGGGGGAGCCGTCAAGCCCCGTAAGCCCAGCCAGAATCTCGTCATTTGTCATTTCTGGGGCAACAAGGAAAATTCTCCCGAACATATAGGTCGGGTCGTCGTCCGATGCAACCCAGCACTTTACGGACCACTCCCCCAGCGTTGTGACAGACTCTGGGTGCTGGGCAAGGTTGTCAAGGTTGGCCACCTCGAACTTGATACCTCTGCCCCCCCCCCCCCAGTGATGGTTAGAGTGCTAGACACAAATTTCTTTTTAAAAATGGATCCAAAAACTGCCCTGGACACCTTCCCGGGGTTGATAAATGACCTGAGTCCCTCAGCTGATCTTACGATGATGAGGCGAGTAGGCTGGGAAAGCAGAGGGCAGGCGGAGTCAGAAGCAGCAGAAGTAGTGGGTATAGCATCGCGTGGAGGGGAGGAGGCAGTGATGGAGGCGAAGGAGCGTGCAAGCTTGCAGGTCTTATCAGGCTGTTGGGTCTCACCAGACGAAGGGGAAGGCGAGCGGGACCTCTTGGTGGCAGATGAAGTGGTGTCCATATGCTCGGCAGCCGGCTGGCGGCCGTCGTCGTCAGGCGGCATCAATCACGGGAATAGGGGGACCAGGGCACAGACATACACCGTCACCACACAGCAGAACCAGGCACACTACAACTTAGTGTAGTGTCGTGGTCGGTGAAGTGGTAGTAGCGGTAATACTTCGGTGGAGGAGCTGGAGCACAACGTCTTGTCACCACCACGGTAGCTCAAAGAGTTGGCCTACCTCTCGGCGACGCTAAGACACTGTTGTTGTGAAGGCTACGACCACATTTTATTTCCACTGCACTAATGCACTACTTTTGCCACTGCATTAATGTCGCCAGGCACAATATATTACGAATTTTAGCATAAATGCTAAAAGCTCGCTTCGCTCGCTTGGACAATGAGTTAAGAGACGAAATATAACTTTCTGTGCCAAATTTCTTCCTTTGCGCCTGTATCTTTCTTGCCCACACATTCGGGGAAGCATTTTACAAGCCTATATGACACTTGATTTAGGCTGAAATAGGTGTCCAAGCTCGCTTCGCTCGCTTGGACAATAATTACCTTTTACAAACTGTGATTAGAATGACTGGAGAGAGAGAGAAGAGAGAGAGAGAGAGAGAGGAGAAGAGAAAGAAAAGAGAGAGAGAGAGAGAGAGAGAGAGAAGAGAGAGAGAGAGAGAGAGAGAGAGAGATAAATAAGATTTTCATCCTACTAGACACTTTCAAGAAACAACTAAAGGTTATTGACTATACAAACCCGCCAAACGTCAGCACGAACTAGGCGGACTCGAACCGTTTCCCGAATGCGCAAGAGAGAGAAGAGAGAAGGAGAGAGAAGAGAGAGAGAAGAAGAGAGAGGAGAGAGAGAGAGAAGAGAGAGAGAGAGAGGAGAGAGAGGAGAGATCAATAAATTTTAAATAAAATAAAATTATTTATTTCCACAGGGTGTGGTTAAGATATCCTAACATTGTGAAAATTTTATGACTAAAGCTTTGAACTTTTTTACCATGGTATTACATACCATAGGTTCAATTTTCAATCGGGAGGTAAGTCAGATTTGACCTCTGAGGATAGTGAAAAGGTCAATGACCTCAATTACATTGAAATTGTCCTTTTTTCACGATTTTTTGGTGAAGTTTGTCTGTTTTGGGAATCATTAAAAAGGTATGTTTGCCATGTGTTGGTCCCCTTTATCTTCTGGAGAACCTATTTATACATATTCACAGGATGCAACCATGACTGACAAGTGCTTTAATGAGGTCGTGACCTCAGAAAACAAATTTTATTGAAAAACACTTTAGGTTATTGTGGTGTCCAGAACGCTTGCATGAAATCGTGTTGTAAGATCATCTGTGCAACCTTAATTTTCAATGTTTCACTAACCATAGTTATAAGCTTAAAGTACAGTGAGGGTCAGTTTTACCTCAGACACATGTATAGTAAAATACCGGTAAAATGTAATAAAACACCATTATCCATAAAGACGCATAAATATAAAGGTGTCTGATTGCACCTAAAAGTCCTCCCGAACATGCACATAATGCAGTTTCACTTGAGTGCAGCCTTGGTGCACTTGCAGCGGCAGGTACATCCCTTCTTGCAGCCGCATGTGATCCGTTCGTGGCAAGATTTTGATGCCTCTGGCAGTGTCGTCCAAAGAGGCTGCCACCCAGAGGCTGCCACCCAGAGGGCCTTCCTTTGTCCAGCCCCAGTCAGATGGGATTGGTACTCTGGATTCAGGACCATAGTTTGGTTCCAGCAGTTGCCCTGGAGAGATCAAGCCTTGATGTGCTGCTGGAGTGCCTGCCTGCGTTGGGGGGAATGTTTTCTAGATCCCTAGACTTGTGTGCGAAGAGCTGTTTTCCTAGCATCGTTTCACTTCCATGGGTGTCACTGGTGGCGGTCATACATCACACAACGAAGCGCCTCCAGCAGTGACATTTGACTCCTCACTCCATCACTTGCAAAGCGTAAAAAGTTCTTCAAAGGCATCAGTCACCTGTGGGAACACTTTCCAAGTCTCCCAGGCACTCTTCTTCCCTCTGGCCAGCGAAAGAAAACAGCTTCGTCACAGACACAGAAAGGCCAGCTTCAGCAGCCAGGAGGTCGAGAGGCCTTGCAGGATGTTTGGTTACAGGCGGTGGGCAGTGGAAGTGCTTCGTCT
>JACEEZ010016161.1:10000-43938 GCA_016584305.1 Chionoecetes opilio | reverse complement strand
CGAGCGGGCGCCCCCGCATTTATTTATTTATCGCTAATTATACTTCTACTACTGCTTTTACAGCAAATGAAATATATCAATGGAAAGCTAAAAAAAATTCTGTTTTCTATTGATATCCCCCTTTTAAGCTGTTCCCAAAATTTTTTTTTTATTTTTTAAATGACGACATTTTTTAAGGGGAATGTTAAGTTCATCAAATTTCTTCAGATCTCATAATGCCTTTATTTAATGTGTTTTACTATGTTTTATGTGATTATTTTATAGAACAACATTTCCAAAGATAACAATTATCCGCATAATTTTAAAAAGCATGATTACTGGGGGGTAAGCCTTGAGAACTTCCCCGGGGGTTTGGGTGAACAAAGAGGCCCGGGTGTAAGATGGCGCCCAGTAAGGTTTAAAACATAGGGCCAGAATGGCTTTACCTTCTATATAAGATACCCAGGTAGTATAGTCAGTTTTGTACTCATATGTTTTTCCTACCATTAATGTTCTAAGTAATACCTAATCTTATTGGTTCTTGCTATTTTCTTTTTTTTTTTCATTTTTTTAAAATCCATGCCTATAGCCCCTGAGGCAGTGATTCAAGGGCTGGGATTTTAAACCCTTTTTGGGTTTTTCACTTGAGTTCTTGGTCGGGTTTTTTTATTGAGAAGTCTTTCACTTAAATCCCTTTTCCCTCACACTGTTTTATACTGCATTCCATTTTTTTTTTTCCATTTATTTTTCGACTACTGGCGCTGTGAGAGAGACTAAAAACATGTGTTGGTCCCAGGCTCCGGTACAAAACCATTAAAAGATTCTCTGTTCTAAATTTTTGCTAGGTCGGATGGGAATTTTTAATTATAGCAACAATGATGCGAGGATTTTTTAAAAAATAGTTCGGATAAACCCCCAAAAAACAAGCAATCAATAAAACCCACTAGGTTATGTATTTTAGATCATTACTAACAACAGGAGATTTTTTACTGAGGGCGAATTTGGAAGGTACGTTGGGGAAAAAACGACCCTTGCGAGAAAAAAAAAAAGATTTTGCTCAAATTGGGGGTAGGGAAATAGAAGTGTTTTTAAAAGCTAGATCCTGAAATCAATGGCTAATTATTTTTAGTAATAAGAAGCACCCGTGTTGGGTTTATAGGGGCCCTATGTTATCCCTACATTTTTAAATTTTATGCATGCACCTTTTTTTTTTTAACATATTATTTTAAGTTTTTGAAATGAGTGCACGCTCGTTTCCACATCCCTTTAACACGTGCCGCCAGAAGACACCACTTCCTGGAGAGGGCCACACCCTGATTCCTGATACCCTGGGCGGGCACCCCCTGCCGTGCCCTGTGGAGATGCTAGACGCCACGGCGGGAGAGATATATAGACAGTTGTAGTGTGTGGACGTGTGTGTGAAACTTATACATTTTGTTGTGGTGAATACCTTTTGTGCATTGATAATAACAGAAGACTTTAATTACCACGTGCTGTATTCGTCCGATTCACTCTGTTCATAATAATACTAATAGTAATTATAAAACCACATTGTGTTTTTATGCTACGACTATAATAGTAATATATTGAGTTTTTATAGGAAAGTTTATGAAGCAGCAAATAATGATGAGGATTATGATATAGTATACCTGGACTTTAGTAAGGCATTCGACAAGGTGCCACACGGTAGACTCTTAAATAAGGTTAAGGCTCATAGAATAGATGGGAAGGTTTTTCGTTTGATTAGATCTTTGCTAAGTAATAGGCAACAAAGGGTTACAATTAATGGTTCTAAATCTGAGTGGGAGCAGGTAACGAGTGGGGTTCCACAAGGGTCTGTTTTGCGTCCATTACTATTTTTGATTTACATCAACGACTTGGATAGTGGTATTAGTAGTGATATCAGCAAGTTTCCGGATGATACTAAGGTAGGTAGGATTATTAGATCACAATCTGATGTAAATATTTTGCAAGGAGACTTAGATTAATTAAATGAGTGGGTAGATAGATAGCAGATGGAATTTAAGAGAATCATCTAATTGAAATTCATATCTCCATTATTTCTTACGCAATCAAGTTGAAATTTTTACACATAATATATATTAAAATGTACATTATTTTGTTAGATGGTTCTGTATCTCCAAAATCTATGGTTTCTGATTTAAGCCATTTTGTAGTTTTTTTTACCGTATATTTAAATAAGATCTTCTCTACAATAAATGGACTTACGATATTTTGCTTGACATGATAGGTAGACAAGACATTATGCTACATCTCCATGCCTGAAATTATAGATAGGATATAAATTAATTGTTAGTGAATATTTTCTTTTACACTGTTTTTTCGACACCTTTTTCCTAATGATTCTTCAATTAAATAATAAGATTTTCAGTTAGAGCAATAATCTGGCATACAATTATATTATTTGCCATTTATTCCTCTATGGAATAAAAAAAAAAAAGATTAATCGTTTAAAGTTAAAGATATTTGGTTTTGAGAAAATTTGTTTAAAGTTTTGCCTACCTTTACTAAATTACACACTCAAAAGTTATAAAAAAACCATATCATTGTAAAAAAAATGTAGAAATTGATCATATAACATAATTAACACTGTAACATACTAAAAAAAAGACAGTTTCAGTAAATAGTGCATCTGGGTGAGGGAGGAATCTATACGACGACCTTGTACGCCCCAGCCTGGTACGAAGAACTTTCCTCCTTGTCCTTCTTATTCCTTCCAGTCCCGATTTGTTCGTAGTTATCCTCTGCTCTTCTCTTCTTCATTTTGTTCATTGGTATCTCTTTTTATCTCTTTTCTCTTGGGCAGAGGCGGTGTAGGCAGATGTTGCAAACCTCCACCTTCTTCTTACACATGCCACATATTATATTGATGAACAGATTGCGCAGCTGTGTACAGTTCATAAATACATTCAAGGATGGCACCTTCTCTAGAGATGGATATGAAGATGGGAGAGGTAGTGCTGGACGTGGCTTGGGGTGCGAAGAGGTGCTTGGACTGGTGCAGTCTTGTATGGCTTGTGAGGTGCTTGAACTGCACGCTACGGTGGGCGGGTGCGGTGACCACCGACCCTGCTTTACATTCTGCTGCTTCTATTCTTCTCTGTAGCCGTGCCTGTTATGCTGCTCTGCATATTTCTTGTCTTCTGCGTGCCTTCATACTTTTCGCCATTATGAACCTCTGAACTGCAGACAAAAAAACCTATGGTATGCCTACGTCATGGCGGAGAGGTAATGATCCGCTCAGTAACTGTTCAAAGATACACACTCTGGTTTCCTTGCCAGACATACATTTTCAATGCAAAATAGCCCATGTTTCTAGCTTATAGAGGACCCAGATTATCCTTATTAATATGAAGGGCTCGCACGGTACCTTTAATTCTGACCCGCAGACCTGTAAATAACGGCGCTAGACATTTAAATTGGTGCGGACGAGCTGCCCCAGGCGATGTTCTAAGAGAATATGGCAAAAAGTAATAAACGAATATTTTAAGGAAAACCAGCTTAGATGGGCCCCTTAATATTGATAAGTATAGCGTAATGAATGTTGATAGGAAAAATCCTGGTAATAGGTACACCATACGCAATGTATCGCTGAAAAGATCAGAAGGTGAGAAAGATCTGGGAGTGCGGGTAAGCTCAGACTTCCGTTCTAGGAATCAATGTATTGAGGCTAGAAATCGAGCAAACAGGGTGTTAGGATTTATTACCAGGAGTGTTAAAAGTAAAAGTGCTGAGGTTATTCAAAAGCTTTATTTGTCTATAGTCAGACCTCTCCTAGACTATGCGGTTCAGTTTTGGTCTCCGTATTACAGGATGGATATTGCCCTGTTAAAATCAGTGCAGAGAAGGATGACCAAAATTATTCATGTGATGCGTAACTTTAGTTATGGGATAAGATTGAAACTATTAAATTTGCACTCACTCGAGAGGCGTAGAGTAAGGTGCGATCTGATAAAATCTGTTAAGTGGATAAAGGGATACAATATAGGCGATTAGGAAAAGTTTTTACAGCTAGTAAGCAGGGTAGAACAAAAAGTAACGGATTCAAGCTGGAAAAGCGTAATTTAAAAAGGAAATAGTGCGAAACTGGTTCACAAATAGGGTGGTGAATGATTGGTATGGACTATGTCGTCAGGTGGTCAATGCGGAATCTATTGGGGTCTTTAAAAGGAGTCTGGATAAATTTATGGATGGGGAAGTGGTGGATATAGGTAGAGTTAAGTAACAGGAACTACCTCGTGTAGGTCTCACGGCCTCTTGTAGCTTCCTTATTTTCTTATGTTCTTATGTTGAGATTTGCAGGTTCTTGGTATCAGAGACCAGAGCTGCACCACTGGACATGGTATATAATGCCGAAGGGGTAGCTAAGGAGATCGACCACATCCTCGTTAGTACTCGGAGGATCCTCCAGAACTGCAGGGTTAACCGGAGTGCTGAGTTCTTTGCAAAAGATCACTGACTTGAAGTTGATACACTCAAGCTTCATTTCAAGTCCAAAAGAATCTCAAGAGGTAACCATACTGTGTTTCATCTTGAGAAACTGAAAGACTTCACATGTGTCCATGAGTATGCAGTGGCAGTCTCAAATCGGTTTGATGTGCTCAGTGCCCTCCGGGACCCTGTATAACTGTGGGATACATTCAAACGTGAAACTCTCCAGGATGCCAATGAGTGTATTGGGTAGCACCCGATGTCAAGGCGTGGTTTTGTCTCAACGGAGACGCTGGGAAATATCGAGGAGAGTCGCCAGGACCAGTAGAGGGCTCTGTCACGCCGAACTAAAACCCACCTAGGAAGAGACAAGGAGAGGTATGTCAGGAGTCTAGCTGAGTATTTCGAGGGCCATTTGAACGCTAATGACCTCCGACCCACTTATTGAGCCCTTAAGAAGCTCCGTTCCAAGTCTCTATCTCGGGCGAGTGCTATTCAAGCAGCAGATGGGCGCCTCGTGTCGGACATGAATGTGCAGATGGCTCGTTGGACTGAGTACTTTGGGCAGTTGTACACGGTTGACACTCCTATTGAGCAGCTTCACACCATTGCGTTACGAGCAGTGGATGCCGAGGCAAGGTGCTTGCTCATCTATTGCTGAGACGGATCCGCAGGCATCTGTTGAAGCATCAGAGACCTCAGCAGTCTGTGTTCCCGCCTGGTAAGTCAACAACGAACCGTATCCTAGCGCTTCGTGTCCTGGGAACACCGACGTGAATTTCGACAGGGGATGCTTGCAGCCTGTGTTGATTTCAAGAAGGGGTTTGACTCAGTGCATCGTGAGTCACTCTAGGATCTTCTGCGACCTCGCGGGATTCCTGCAAGAACTATTGGTTTGATGACTGGTGTGTACTCTGGAAATGAGAGTGCTGTGAAGTATGGGAGAGATGTTTCCAGCTTCATTCCTGTTAATACAAGAGTGAGGCAATGGTGTGTCCTTGCCCCATCACTTTTCAAAGCTTGTATGGACTGGGTACTGGGCAAAGTTGTAGATCAAAGTGATTGTGGAGTATCCCTCGGCAACACCAAGATCACTGGTCTTGTTTTTGCCGATGATGCAGTAATCTTTGCTGAGTCGCTGAAGGTTCTGGTGATGGCTCTCGCGGCGCTGCACGAGGAGGACACTCCAGCCTTTGGGATTGCAGGTCTCCTGGCTTAAAACCTAGCTCCAGGTGTTTGGAGGCTTACTATAGATGAAACAGTACAGTCTGTTCATGCGTGCGGCGAGGACATTGTGATCTTGAAAATTTTTACATACCTTGGTAGATCAGTCCATAGTGACGGCGGGTCACGTCAATAAGTCTTACGGTGGATTGCCATAGCCCACGGTGTTACGGACTCGCTCAGCAGGAGTATTTGGCGTTGTCGGTACCTGTGCAAGAGGACAAAGATCCGAATCTTCAAGTCACTTGTGATCCCTGTCTTACTTTATGGTTGTGAAACATGGACACTAAATAGCGATTTGAAGAGACGAATCGATGTCTTTGGTAATAAGTGTCTTTGTAGAATCATGGGGTAACGCTGGGATGATTACGTGTCAAAACAGCGATTGCACCGTGAGACTCAATCGAGGCCTATTACCTGCATAGTCCATCAGCGCTAACTTCGGGTATGTGGGCATGTGGCAAGCTACACTGAAACCGATTCTTCCCATCAGGTTGTATCTGTATTTTTATTTTTATTTTTTTATTTTTAACATTTGTGCCTTATAGCGCCTGTAGGCAGTGGTGACCCAGGACTCGGATGATAGGCTCTGGAGGTTCACTTGAGGGCTGTGATGGTTGGTCCTCGCCCGTGGTGGCGCAGGCAGGACTTTTATAGTGACGCCTGTGATTGTGAGGTGAGGGAGGCTCATGCCGCCCCCCTGTGTCCTCCGATGCACTCGCAATCAAAGGTAGAGTTGATGGGCAGGGCATGTGGGTGTTTTTAGGCCACTCGACGGTGCAGAAAGGTTATGGTTTTCTTCGGAGATCGAACTCGGGTCACCGAGAACGCCAGTCGGAGACGCTAACCACTCCGCTACCAAACAGTATGATTGCATCGGATTGTCTCTGTATGAGACAATCCAATGTGGAGGAGGCCAAGTGGGCGACAACAAGGCTCGTGGCTGGGGCAAGTTGATGCATCCTGTCGAGAATTGCTTGGTATGGGAAAGGAGGCTGCATGGGGCCTCGCGCGCCGTGACCCCCGGGAGTGGCGTCATAGGGTGGGCGAGGCGACGCGCCCCACGGCGTATGACCCCAATGATTGATTGATTGATTTTCCCATTTAAATATTTATCATTTTCTATCGTGGTAAATATCCTTGTTTTTTTCTACAAATGTTCGTCTTTTTTTCTTTTCCTTTTTAGGTATTTTGTTTCGTAGTTTTTTTGTTGTGCATGCGTTTGTGTTGGTTTCGTCATTTTTGTTCTTATTCTCTTCAGTTTCAAATGTTTTTCTTCAGATTTATTTACTTGCATCAATTAATTTTTGTCTTGCCCCCCTTATCCTGCCCAATTTTGTTCTCATTAATAGGGAAAGAAAAAGCAAAAAATCTATGAAACACATTATTTCTAACCTTCTCTCTCTCTCTCTCTCTCTCTCTCTTTCTCTTTCTCTTTCTCTTTCTCTTTCTCTTTCTCTTTCTCTTTCTCTTTCTCTTTCTCTTTCTCTTCTCTTTTTCTCTCTCTCCTCTCTCTCTCTCTCTCTCTTCTCATTGCTCTCTCTCTCTCTCCTCCTCTTCTACATCCCACATCTCACCATCCTCAGTCTAGTCCCTGATATTGGAGACATACTAGAATCAAGGAAGAAATATAGGAAAGATAAGTGACTGAGGAGGAAGAATACATAGGAATACATAGGAAGAACAGATACCAGGAGACCTATTGGTCTATAACGAGGGTATCAGCTGAACTACATGCTACTAACTATCAAACTACATGTAAGATAACAGTTAGAATAGACTACCATGAAAGATAGAGAAGACCCTGAATAAGATAGGGAGATGGAAGTCGCATAGTAAAGAATGAGAGGATATGAAGTATGCTTACTACAACTACCACACACTAAGAAAAAGTGGTGCAGGAAAGGTGCAAATTTGACATTTAGGGTGCAAAATCCGCTTGCCGGGCGGAAGGTGTAATTTTGCACCTCTAAAGGTACTTTTAGGGTGAAAACATAGAAAGGTGCAAAACTTGCACCTTTCTTGATATTTATGCAAGGCGGATGGGCCAGGGAAATATATTAAATATTTTTCTGTTATTATTATCATTATTATTATTATTATCATTATTATTATTATCATTACTATATATTTTTTGTATTTCTATTATCCTCATTATTATCAATATCATTATAATTCATCATTGATATTAATATCATTATCATTATTTGTTTATCATTATAATTGTTATTGTCATTATTATTGTTATTATTATCAACATCATTCTATAAATTCTTATTATCATCATTATCATCATAATTGATATTATTGTTACTATTTTATCTATTATAAATATATACGGTATAATTGATATTAATGATAATAATATTATTATTGTATATTGGTACATAGTATACAATAGGGATTGAAACAATAATAATTACTTTATTGAAAGCCACAATAATAATAATGATGTAATAACACTAAAAATAATAATTTAAACACTAATATTAATTATTACAATAATAACAACAGTGAGATAGTCATAAAAATTGGTGAAAATAGTATAAATGATAATGAAAATAAGAGCATTTCCAACTGTAACAAATAATAACTATCAATATTATTAATAATATATATATACAGTTATCATTAATATTATTATAATTATTATTACTGACATTTTCAATATTTTTATTATTATTATCAATTATTATTATTATTTTTATTATTATTAGTCTACTACTATTACAATGCTTATTATCATCATCATTATCATTATTGTTATTCAATTTTATAGTCATAATTATTATTATTGTATATATATATTATATAATCATTATATATATTATATATATTATATATATATATATATATATATATATATATATATATATTAATATATAATATATATAATATTTATATATATATATAATATATATATATATATATATATATATATATATATATTATATATATATATATTATATTATATATATAATATATAATATATATATTATAATCATTATCATCGAAGACTTGATGGCCCCTCATCTATTATTATAACTTTTTATTATCGTTAATACCACCGACATTATTATTATTATTATTATTATTAACTATTGTGCTATCTTTCTATGAAAAATGTATTGCATGGTATAGAAATATTATATACTCAAATAACTGAGCGTGAGATAAAACATTACTTGTATGACTGCACTAAATTTTGATTGGATTTACTTTAAAACAAGACAATGGTGATGATGATCTCACATGTGATGATCTCACAGTGAAAGGAGGAATGAGAAGTGATTGCTACTCCTGTTTTAGGGCAAAACTAATGTCGCTCAGCATATATTTAAATGGAAGTGATAGAGATAAGTACGTACTTGTCTGATGTCTGATGACTTATGAATAAAATTATGGAAATATAAGGTAGACAACCGTGCGGTATAGAAGCGGTACAAATACTTATGATATATTATACAGTCTAGTGTATATACCATATATGACATCTTGTTTTGAGGAAAGTATTACCATATAAATAATTTACCTTGCGTAGGTGTTTAGCTTGGCGGCATAAGAACTGGCATCTGGTCGCGGCAAGCAAAAGCAAGACGCAGCGCGCTTTCGACCTCATCACCGCCAAGTGCGAGGAGCTGGGCCTCAAGATCTCAGCGCAGAAGTCCCGGGCCATGACTATCAAGGCAGCCAACCCAGTCTGTCAGCTGCGCGTCCAGGGCATCGGCCTGGCCTGGACGGACTCCTACCTGTACCTCGGGGTGTGGCTCGACAGGTGGTTGTCGTTCACGGCGCAGCTTGACTACCTGAGGGAAAGGACGCAGGCCAGGCTGAAAGTGATGCGGGCCATGACGCGGCTTAACGCCGGCGCCACCTTCTCTGTCCTCCGCCTGTACTATGTGCAGGCTGTGCAGGCTGTGCTGTGCAGGGTGGATTATTGCGTCCCTGTCATCATCGCGCTCTACCCCAGTCAGCAGGAGCGGTTCGAGGTGCTCCAGAACAACGCCATGAGGACCATGCTGGGGGCTCCGAGATGGTCCAGCGCCTGCGTAATGCAGAGCGAGACCAGATTGGTGCCCCTCGCAACCAGGGTGCAGTGCATCATGGCCTGTCGCGTGGCCAGAGTATTCCGCCGCGACGTGGAGGGCGTGGCGCAGAGGAGACTCCGGCTGGCCATGACGCAGGGCATCTAGTGCCTGCGCGGCAACACGTGGCTCATCAACACCTGGCTAGCTACCCACAGCCTCATTCACGCGGGGATCACCAGGCCGTGGCGGGAGGCCGATGTCCCCGCCCCCACCTACAATGCTCCGCCCCCGTGGGGGCCCCCCGCCGCAGAGTTCACCGCCACGTAGTTGTCTGCCTGTAAAGCCATGTGCACCACCCGGGAGCTGCGGCAGCACGCGCTGGTGGCCATGGCCCAGGTCACCGAGCGGGACAGCCGTGTATACTTCACTGACGGCTCGGTCGACCCGGATAGTGGCAGAACAGGTGCCGCGTTCGTCACCACGGGTGGGACGAGCTGTCTTGGCGGACGTCTACAACTGCTCCACACTCCAGACGAGCTGGTGGCCATCCAGCACGCCCCTCGAACATGCCCTGCACCGCCGGAGAGGCAACTGTGGTAATACACACCGACTCCTGGACGGTGCTGCAGGCCCTCCAACAGCCGCATCCCAAGGACAACGTTGGGCTCATCACCCCATCCTGGGCAGACCTACAAAGCCTTTCGCGCAGGGAGGCGTGTCAGCTCAACTGGATCCCAGCCACCGTAAGGGTCCGAGGTAACGAGGCGGCTGACGCGGCCCCCCAAAGCGAGCCGCCAGCGCCCCCAGCGTCACCATGCCACGTGGCCTCCCAGCCTACAGCAGCTCAAGGCGCAGGCGAGACGGGCCACAGCACACTGCGCTCACCAGACACACCGAGAGCTGGAGGCCAGGAAGAGGCAGGCGGCCTGGTACGCCGCAGCCACCCGACTCACCCACTGGACGCCACCCAGCAACAACCCAGGGCAGAGGTGCACTACTGCAGCGTGTCGTCTGGCACTGCACCAGAGAGGAGCTGCAGGAGGGACTTCGAGGGGCAAGTTGCCGACCACTGCGAGATGCACACACCCGTCGCCCACTGATGCACTACCTCCTGTCCTGCCCCGCCACCGCCCCCTGAGGCCCGGCCCGGCCCCGCGCCCAGCCTGCAGGTGGGGGGCGCTGATGTGGGCGTGAAGGCAGCCGCCGCCCTCATGGTCCGCCAACCCCGAGAGACGTGATGTTTGGGGGTGCTGCGAGCACGCCCCCTCCCCGCTCGACACATCATGTACCTACACCCCGCCGCGCCCGGCAGGGTGACAGTGACGCAGGTGACTCACCGTCACCACGCCGCCCACGCGACCCTCCCGTAGCCTGACGGGATAACCTCCTCACTGGCGGGCTGATGCCCGCTTTGTACTTCTTTGCTCCTGCATATGCATTTCTGTACATGCTTGTATTGTGTGTGTATGTCCTGTATGCTTAATTGTACAATAAACCTTTACAATCGCGGTAAGCATACTTACCTGGCACAGGAGTTACACCCTAGCGTCAAGGTGCAACTTTGTACCCATAAAGGTGCAAAATCTGTGACATCCTTTTGCACCCATGAGGGTGCAAAACATGCACCTTTAGGGGTGAAATTTAGCACCCTTGAGGGTGCACAATATGCACCTCTTAAGGTGCATATTATGCATCCATAAGAGTGCAAAGTTGCACCGCTAAAGGTGCATGTTTTGCACCCAAAATGGTGCATATTTTGCACCCATAAGGGTGCGAAGTTGCACCTCTAAAGGTGCATGTTTTGCACCCAAAAAGGTGCATATTTTGCACCCATATGGGTGCAAAGTTGCAGCTCTAAATATGCATGTTTTGCACCCATAAAGGTGCAAGGTTGCACCTCTAAAGGTGCAGGTTTTACACCCAAAAAGGTGCATATTTTGCACCTATATGGGTGCAAAGTTGCACCTCTAAAGGTAGATATTTTGCTCAAAATTGTCTCAAAGATACAAAGTTGCACCCTACCTAAGGTGCAAAAGTTGCACCCTAGTGTTTAGGTGGAACTTTGCACCCTTAAAGGTTCAAAATGTGTGACATCATTTTGCACCCTTAAAGGTGCAAAGTTGTACCTTTTTTTCTTAGTGTGCACTAACACTAATCCTTTGGGGGGACGATACAATATAATTCACAGGGCAGTATCAAAACCTATTTACTTTACAGTACGCGTCAAAGGAGGAGGAAGATGAGGAGGATTACAAAAGGAACACAAACAGTGCCAGACCATTAGGACCTTACATGGCTGTTTGTTTTATCTACACTACACTAACTAGATAATAAGAGAGAAAGGATAGGAAAGTAGAAGGCTCCTCCCCACCCACCCATCCCTCCAACCGAAGCTGGCCGAAAATGAAGTGATACCATGCAGTATAGAAAAACGGCATGGAATTTGTGAGGAAGGTTGAAAGCTGAAATCTATGGCTAACTACTACTATGTTTGTGGGGGTAAGTCCAGTGCTTGATAGTAGGGTCATGTTATGTGTGTTTTGTAATGGTGGGAACACAGTGTGAAGGTTAAAGGGTGGTGTGGCGCCTTGCTGGGGCTTTCTTGGGAGACAGCAGTCNTCTCTGTCTGTCTCTCTCTCTCTCTGTCTTCGTCTCTCTGTCTTCTCTCTCTCTCTCTAGTCTCTCTCTCTCTGTCTGTCTGTCCTCTGTCTGTCTCGTCTGTCTCTGTCTGTCTCTGTCTCTCTGTCTCTCTCTCTCTCTCTCGTCTCTCTCTCCTCTCTTCTCTCTCTCTCTCCTCTCTCTCTCTCTCTCTCTCTCTCTCTCTCTCTCTCTCTCTCTCTCTCTCCTCTCTCTCTCTCTCTCTCTCTCTCTCTCGTCTCTTGTTCATATACTTTTCTGGACTCTGTGCTAACTTTCTATATTCCAGCCTCTTTTTTGTTCTTTTCTATGTCAAGTATTCTTGTAATCATATAAATGCTTTGAATTCACCTGCAAGTCTCTCTATGTTCATACCATAATCTACATATTCTAACTTCCTTCATTTTTCTTTTCCTACAATTCTATGTCCACTTCGGCTTTTCAATAGCAATATCAATCTCATTTGTAAGGAATATAATTGACGGACAGAAAAGAAATATTCCTTATAGGGAGATAAGGTCCAGAAAGAGTGATCCAAAATGGATGACCACCACGTTAAAACACAACATTGGAGTAAAAAGAAACATTTATTTAAGGTTCAAGGCAGGATTGGTAAACAAAGAACAGTATAACGTGATGGCGAGGACAGTGAAGAAATTAACTCGAGTTGCTAAGAACAATTATGAGATTAAAGTAGCAGAACAGGCGAACAGGGACCCAAAGGGGTTCTATCAGGTTTATAAAACAAAGACAAGGGAATTAGTTGGGCCCTTAAGGTCAGGACAGGGTGAGGTCTTAAATACGGATGAGGATATGTGTAGGAGTCTAAATGATTATTTCTTAAGTGTTTTTACGGAGGAGGATACACAGACGATACCTGATAGTGAACAGATGTTCAAAGGAAGCGATGAGGAGAAACTCAAAGATATTGTGATAACTAGGGAAATGGTGGAAGAGGGTATAGAAAAAATGAAAACATTTAATCGCCAGGACCGATGAAGTGTATCCCAGGGTATTAAAGGAATGCAAGGAGGTTGTTAGTGAGTCGTTAGTGCACATTTTTAGGAAATCGGTTGAGATAGGCGATGTGCCATTATTGTGGAGGAAAGGAAATGTTGTTCCCATATTTAAGAAGGGAGACAGGACTAAAGTCAAATTATCGACCCGTAAGTCTAACATCAGTGGTGGGTAAATTATTGGAATCTATTATTGCAAAAAACATTAGAGAGCACTTAGATAAACATAGTTTGTCATGATTCCACACATGGATTCACCACGGGTAGGTCATGTCTCACCAATTTATTGAGTTTTTATAGGAAAGTTTATGAGACGGCAGATAATGATAAGGATATGATATAATATATTCTGACTTTAGTAAGGCATTTTGACAAAGTACCACACGAGCGACTCTTAAATAAGGTTAGGGCTCATGGTATAGATGGGAAGGTTCTTCATTGGATCAGAGCTTGGCTACGTAATAGGCAACAAAGGGTTACAATTAATGGTTCCAAATCTGAATGGGACTGGTGACAAGTGGAGTTCCACAGGGTCTGCTTTGGGCCCATTACTATTTTTTGATTTACATCAACGACTTGGATAGTGGGATTAGCAGTGATATCAGCAAGTTTGCTGATGATACTAAGTTAGGTAGGATTATTGGATCACAGTCTGACGTAAACATATTGCAGGGAGACTTAGATAAACTTAACGAGTGGCAGTCAGATGGCAGATGGAATTTAATATTGATAAATGTAGCGTTATGAATGTTGTAGAAAAAACCCTGGTAATAGATACACCATAAGCAATGTATCGCTGAAAAGATCAGAAGGTGAAAAAGATCTTTGAGATGAGGGTGAGCCCAGACCTCCGACCTAGGAAACAATGTATTGAGGCCAGAAATAGAGCTAATAGAGTATTAGGATTCATTACCAGAAGTGTTAAAAGTAGAAGTGCGGAAGTTATTCTAAGCTTTATCTGGCTCTAGTCAGGCCTCACCTAGACTATGCAGTTCAGTTTTTGGTCTCCATATTACAGGATGGATATAGTGTTTGTTAGAAAAAGTGCAGAGAAGGATGACCAAAATGATACAAGGGATGCGTAACTTTAGTTATGAGAGGAGATTGAAGTTATTAAAATTACACTCACTCGAGAGATCGCAGAGTAAGGGGCGATCTAATAGAAGTTTTTAAGTGGATAAGGGATTTAATAAGGAGAGGTAGGAAAAGTTCTTACGGCTTTTAACCAGGGTAGAACAAGAAGTAACGGATTCAAGCTGGAAAAGCGTAGATTTAGAAAGGAAATAGGGAAAAACTGGTTCACAAATAGGGTGGTGAATGAGTGGAATGGTCTCAGTAGACAGGTAGTTAGTGCGGAGTCATTAGGGAGCTTTAAAGGGGAGCTGGATAGGTTCATGGATGGGGATGAAAGGTGGATGTAGGTAGTGTTAGGTGACAGGAACTACCACGTGTAGGCCTCGCGGCCTCTTGTAGCTTCCTTATTTTCTTATGTTCTTATGTTCTTATAGCTTGATCTTTATACCTTTTGCGGGTTTTTGTCATTGCTGAGCAAGCCTTGGAACACACGTGCTAATGTTTGACAGATGTACCGTCATAGGGAAACTCACATCCTAATCAAGACTCCGGGACCAATATTCCCGTTTCATGGAAGAGTATGTGGCGTTTACTCTTGAACACGTCAGGTTAGGTTACTTTAGGTTACGATTAGGGTAGGCTAGATTTTCCTTCATTATGTGTAGTAACTTTACGTGGGAATCACAATGAGGGTATTTTCGAGGGAATCCTATGGTTAATTTCGGAGCTACAGCCAAGCGTCTTCACTCGTAAACCACATGCTCACTTAGAGTCGGGGAATATGCCTCCGGGACCAATATTCCCGTTCTCTGGAATATGTAGTATGTGGTATGGGGATGTCTCAAACCAATCACCGTTGTATAGCCTCGTGATGTAACATGACCGATTGATGGGCTATAATCTGTATATTTTATTTTAAGCCTAGACTATTAAATTATGTCATTTTACCTAATCTTACTTTAACTAACCCAACCTAACCTAACTTAACATAAACAAGACTAAATTTATTATGTTAAATAAAACACAAATTATTGCTCACTTAAGCTTCACCCTTATATGTCTTCACTAGCTTGGACAACGGTGATTGGCTAGAGACCTGCCCATATCAATTACTATTCCAGAGATAATATGCCTCCGGGATGTCCTTTGTCTTGAATGGTAGGATATTGTATTCCTGCACATCTTAACCCCTTCACGCCCAGATCTTTCTTTTGATATATAAAAAATCGTCTGTTGTTAGCCATAAAATTACGAAAAGTGACTAAATATACCAAATTAGTTAGTCGACAAGGATACTAAACAGATCATATCTATAAAATAATGCTTATATTCATTAAAAATTGTCTAATGATACCCAAATTACAAAAGAAATTACGTTCTGGTTCTCAAGGGGTTAAGTGACCTGCGAGATGTGTATTCACCTCGTTGCAGCATAAAGGGCCTGAGCGATACTCGTGTGGTCGTATCTCTATCTATATATATCTAGTTTTTTTTTAAATTGATGCACTCTTCTATCTACTATCACTTCTTCTATTCCATTTTAGTGTGTGTGTGTGTGTGTGTGTGCGTGTGCGTGTGTGTGTGCGTGTGCGTGTGCGTGTGCGTGTGCGTGTGCGCGTGTGCGTGTGCGCGTGTGCGTGTGCGTGTGCGTGTGCGTGTGCGTGTGCGTGTGCGTGTGTGCGTGTGCGTGTGCGTGTGCGTGTGCGTGTGCGTGTGCGTGTGCGTGTGCGTGTGCGTGTGCGTGTGCGTGTGCGTGTGCGTGTGCGTGTGCGCGTGTGCGTGTGCGTGTGCGTGTGCGTGTGCGTGTGCGTGTGCGTGTGTGTGTGTGTGTGTGTGTGTGTGTGTGTGTTTTGAGTGTGTGCGTCTGGAAAATTACTGAAAAAAATCCGGTTTTACTTATCATATTTATAGTGGTAATTACCATCCCTTGTTGGCTGTTGCGGCACAGATGAGGAGGCTGCATGGAACAAAAGCAAAACTTATTAACGTGAACTGCGCCATACAAAAATAATGGAGCCAGGGGATAAGAGTTTTCAGAGGAAGAGACAAAGAAACAGAATGAAAAAAAACATAAGCCTTGTGTGTGAGTCAGAACTTGGTAAAACTGCACATATGAGCAAAATAGTTATTGGAGAAACTAAACTGTGATGAAAATGGAAGAGGAAAATTAGAGTGAGGAGAAGAAGGAGGAGGACTAATGGATTAAGTAACAAAGGGAACTTGAGAAAAACACTGAGGAGGAAAACGAATAGAGGGTAATTAGAGGAGAAAGAGAAAGGAGAACGAAATTAAGATAAAGACAATGAAAGGAGATTAGATGTGAAAAGAAGAAGAAATAAAGGAAAGAAAAACAACATAATCAACAACAACAACAACAACAACAAAATAAGCACAAGATCCAGAAAAGGAGGAGGAGGAGGAGGAAGAGGAGTAGGAGGAGGAGGAAGAGGAGGAGGAGGAAGAGGAGGAGGAGGAGGATTACTTAGGATTACATAGGAATAACAGACACCAGGAGACCTATTGGTCCATGACGAGGGTATCTGCTGAACTACATACTACTAACTATCAACTACTTGTAAGAAAACAGTTGGAAAATGATACCATGTCCCTGAAGAATATAGGAACATGGAAGTTTCGTAGTGCAGAATGATAGGATATGAAATTTACTAACTACAACTACCACTACCACTACAACTAATCGATCCGGGGGACTAAATATTCGCACTATCAATACCCATTTACTTTACAATGCGCGTCAAGTCTGTTTTTAAATGTAGTTATTGTGCTGGCTTCGACAACATTTGCTGGTAACTTGTTCCATCGATCAACGACTCTTAACATTGAAATAATTTTTACGGAGATCAGTGATGCAACGTTGACCGTTTAGTTATATATCATTATTTCTTGTTGTCACTTGAGTTGAAAGCTCGAATAGGTTCTCTTGATTAATGACATCAAATCCTTTTAGGATCTTAAAGGTTTCTATCAAGTCCCCACGGATTCTACGATCTTTTAAGGAAAACATATTAAGTTTCCGCAGTCTCTCTTCATAAGATGAATTTCACAGAGATGGAATTTGTTTGGTTGCTCTTCTTTGCACTGATTCCAATTTGGCTTGATCTTTTACGAAACAGGGCGACCAGAATTGAACGGCATATTCCAAGTGCGGCCTAACCAAGGACGTGTATAATTGTTTCATTACTTTCGGAGTTTTGTGTTCAAAGTTGCGTTTAATAAAGCCCAACATCATGTTCGCCTTTTTACTGGCAGCTAGGCAATGCGAACTGGTTTTAAAATCATTACTGATTATGACACCTAAATCCTTTTCCTGCTGTACTTCAGTTAACGATTTAGTTTGCATTTGATAGTTATATTTGAGGTTATCGTTGCCTATATGCATTACTTTACATTTATCGGAATTGAATTTTAATAGTCATTTATCACTCCAGTCTGATAGTTTGTCGAGGTCACTTTGTATGAGTTCGCAGTTTTCTCTAGTATATGCTTTACCGCCTAATTTGGTGTCGTCTGCAAATTTCGATATTTTAGATACAAGTCCGCAGTCCAGATCGTTGATATATATCAGAAAAAGGGTAGGACCTAAGACCGAGCCCTGAGGCACCCCACTAGTAACATCTAACCAATCAGATGCCTCGCCATTTATTACTACCCGTTGTTTACGATCTGAAAGCCAATCGCCAATCCATGAACATAATTGCTCTCCTAAGCCATGTACCCTTAGCTTGGTCAAAAGTCGATTATGGGGAACTGTATCGAAGGCTTTCTGAAAATCAAGGTATATTACATCCGAGGGAATTTTAGCGTCACAGTTTGAATAAATGACATAAACAAAATCGAGTAGGTTTGTTAAGCAGGATCTCTTATTTCGAAATCCATGCTGGGAGTTTAGTATTGAGTTATTTTCATTGAGAAAAGACACTATTTTATCCCGCAATATTTTCTCAAATAGTTTAACAATCACAGACGCTAGACTAATTGGGCGATAATTACTTGCAAGGCTCTTACTCCCTTGCTTGAATATCGGTGTAACATTAGCTAATTTCCATATACTAGGAACATTTTTGTCCAGTAGCGATTTATTGAGAATAATCTTTAATGGAAGCGAAAGTTGACTGTGACATTCGCGAAGTAATCGCGGCGAAATTTCGTCCACCCTCACGGATTTTGCTGGGTCAAGCTTCTGCAAATACTTTGATATTTCGTCTACTGTTATCTCTCCTATTTCCAATCTATCACTTTCGAGTCCCGCATACATGTTTACTGGTTCTGGTAATGGAGCTTCGTCTTCTTTAATAAATACCGCATTAAAGTAATCATTGAGTACGAATGCCATGCTCTTATTATCATTTACCAAGATGTTATTCTTATCTTTCACTGGCCCAATACTTGTTTAGACGTTTTTCTTACTTCGAACGTAATGAAAGAACTGTGGAAATTATCCACTAAAACCGCTCTCTAATTATGAGAATGGTATTAATTTGAATGGTGAAATTTGGCGCCTCCCCGACGGAGGCGGGATACGAATAAAATTCCACCTATGTATATATTATTATAGATTTGGGTATACATTAAGATGTATTTAGATATAGTAATATAATTTTGGTGGTATTCACCTATAACACCACAATTAATCAAAGGATTAACATAATATAAATATTGTGAGGAAACTTCCACGTATAGGAGTAAATAATTGGAACGCGCTCCACGTGTAAGCTCCAGCTGTCTTGAAAAGGATTTTCAGTCAAGACATCAGGCACGCGTTATCACCTACACTATGAAGTTGTAGTCAGTCTTTGATTGTACACTAAGGTGTAGTCAAACACATCTTAATATGAGTAAACTGTAACCGATCAATCGGTTAAAGCTGGACAAAGTGGTAAAAACATCACAAGATACGAGCCGCGCCAGGTAACTTGGAAAGTTATCCTTGGCAACTCCGCCGGCCTACCACTGAGCGCCGCCATTACGTATACCACAGCCAGCCGCCCTGCCATTCTGAGTACCACAACGTCTCCCAATACTCCCTCAAGATAATGATCAAGAGCCTTCATATCATCAACCCATCTGCCACTGCTGAGTATACCTTAGTTAGCGTCTAAATAGGGTATCAGTGCAGCTTCGGTAGATTTTGGGTTAATCGCAAGGTGAGTTCACGTTAATTATTACTATAATTTCAACAAGAACCTTTTCGGGTTTGATTTGGATTCCTTTGCAATTTTTTCTTCATACTCGCGCTTTTTAGTCTTAATTAATCCTTTGCAACGACGTTTTACGTCATTGTATCCTTTAGAATCGCAGTCCGCATTTGATCGTTTGTAAACTTTATGCGCTCGGCGCTTACTGCCAATGATTTGTTGAATCTCATTAGTCATCCAACTGGGTCTGTATGTATAGACGTTTCTTACCAGGGACTGTTTTTTCAACCCGATTGGAAGTTTTTTGTGAATAAACACATGATTGGAGTTATAGTTTAGTAGGAATAATTCACACATGTTGTTTTCGGCGTTATTACCGTTTAGTAGGTTAATCCAATCAACTTCGCTTAGTACCATTGCATGATCTTCGTGATAACTACTTTATTATAATTGTGAACCTATAACGCGATTTTCTGTGATGTTTACATTCAATTTATGGCCCGCCATCTGATTAACCTGTGATCACTGTTTGCTCAAATGTTTCCCTATATCGCAGTAATCAATCAGATCGAGTGGTAGTGAAACTAGATTGTAGATACTATTATTCCCTTGTAGGCTCAGACCCCTGATTTAAATATCTTAGTTTTACCAATATCAGCAATCGCAGTACCTTCTCTTTCACAGAATTATTTATTCCAGTTTATACGAGGTTCGTGTTAAAATCTCCATCATATAATTGAAATAGTTATATTGTCACTAACTGACTTTATCGTCGTCATAGTGTAGGCAATCGACTTCCGAATTTGGATTTGAGGATACGATTATATTGTCCCAATAGTAGAATTTACCGTTAACTTAATCTTTGCGTAAACGAGTCATAATGATCTTTATTCTTTTAATCGATTTCAGATGCTTGCGATTATCTTATGTAAAGAATGACAACCTCACCTGCTTTATGCGTACGGCAATTTAGGAGTGTCTTATAGCCTGGAATGGCTATTTCAGATAACAAATGTTTATCTTTTGTGTTGCCCAACTCTCAGTGATACTAACGATATCTGGCGTTTCGGCAACAACGTATGCTAATAATTCGTTACGCTTTAAAATAATGCTTCTTCATTTAGCAGACGTCCTAATCGTGCATGGCCAACGGGGCTGAGGTGGAGTCCCGTCATCCCCAAACAGGATGGAATCCTCAACCAGGATGGGGTCCTCGTAGAAATTATCCCAGAAGTTTGCGAAGTCTACACTTTCCTGTGCACAAAGAGACCTTAGCCGGTTATTTGCGCTGAACGCTTTATCGTAAAAGCGTCGGCCTACACCTAGTCTGGGGAGAATTCCTGAAATAATGATATGATTAGTTTCAGTCTTGAATTTCCGGATCAACTTTCTGTACCTGTCCGGTATTTCTTCAGATCCGCTACTGTACACGTCATTGGTTCCTGCATGAATGATATAGAGAGTGTTATCGTTAGTGTTCTTGGTGACGTCATCGCAGGCTGTAGTGATGTCGTCGAGTCTGGCTCCTGGGAAACAGAAGCGCTTCCTTTTGTCACTTGTAACCCTACCACAAAACTCCACCAGCTGTCCTCGGAGAATTGAGTCTCCGATCAATCTGGTATCATGTACGTCTTCCTTCATTTCGCCAAGAACCTGAAATTTGTTGAAGGTTGTGATCGTTAAGAGCGCCTTAACTGCTGTTGGTCGTCATGATCCTCGCCTTATTGGAACAAAGAGAGCAGGTGAAGGAGAAGACGAGGGAGCGGGGGAGGAGGAGGAGGCTGGTGTAGAGGAGTGAGAAGGGGAGGGGGAGGAGGAAGAGGAGGGGGAAGAGGGGGAGGAAGGCGAGGTGGAGGAGGAGGAGGAGGGGAGGAGGAGGTGGAGGAGGAGGAGGAGGATTAGAAGGAGGAATGGGAGGAGGAGGAGGAGGAGGAATGGGTGGAGGAGGATTAGAAGGAGGAATGGGAAGAGGAAGAGGAAGAGGAAGAGGAAGAAGAGGAAGAGGAAGAGGACATAGGAATACATAGGAATAACAGACACCAGGAGACATATTGGTCCATAGCGATGGTATCTGCTGAACTACATACTACTAACTATCAACTACTTGTAAGAAAACAGTTGGAAAATGATATCATGTCCCTAAAGAGGATAGGAACATGGAAGTTTCATAGTGGAGAATGATAGGATATGAAAAATACTAACTACAACTACCACTACCACTACAACTAATCGATACGGGGGACTAGATACGAATTCGCACTATCAATACCCATTTACTTTACAGTGCGCGTCAAGTCTGTTTTTGAATGTAGTTATTGTGCTGGCTCCGACAACATTTGCTGGTAACTTGTTCCATCGATCAACGACTCTAACATTGAAATAATTTTTACGGAGATCGGTGATGCAACGTTGACCGTTTAGTTTTAAACCATTATTTCTTGTTGTCACTTGAGTTGAAAGCTCGAATAGGTTCTCTTGATTAATGACATCAAAACCTTTTAGGATCTTAAAGGTTTCTATCAAGTCCCCACGGATTCTACGATCCTTTAAGGAAAACGTATTAAGTTTCTGCAGTCTCTCTTCATAAGATTAATTTCGCAGAGATGGAATTTGTTTGGTTGCTCTTCTTTGCACTGATTCCAATTTGGCTTGATCTTTTACGAAACAGGGCGACCAGAATTGAACGGCATATTCCAAGTACGGCCTAACCAAGGACGTGTATAATTGTGTCATTACTTTCGGAGTTTTATGTTCAAAGTTACGTTTAATAAAGCCGAACATCATATTTGCCTTTTTACTGGCAGCTAGGCAATGCGGACTGGTTTTCAAATCATTACTGATGATGACACCTAAATCCTTTTCCTGCTGTACTTCAGTTAACGATTTATTTTGCATTTGATAGTTATATTTGAAGTTATCGTTGCCTATATGCATTACTTTACATTTATCGGAATTGAATTTTAATAGCCATTTATCACTCCAATCTGATAGTTTGTCGAGATCACTTTGTATGAGAGGAGGAGGAGGAGGAGGAGGAGGAGGAGGAGGAGGAGGAGGAGGAGGAGGATGTGGTGGCCAGGACGACATCATGATGCCACACCACGTCTCCAGGTAACGAGACCATGACAGCAAGGCCCACGATTGGTCCCACGCCAGCCATTCCCTTGAAGCACTCCTTTCCATCATCTACTTTTTTTTCTTCAAAACATTTCCATGCTCTAACAAAATTTGAGATATAAAGAAATAATGAACATTAGCTACTGCGATTAATAACATGTTTCCTATAATTACAACCTATGCACAGATGCACAGGCAGACAGACAGACAGACAGACAGACAGACAGACAGACACACACACACACACAGTATCGTAATAAAAATAACCTCATGGTTATAACACACATTTCAGGGATAAACAATTTGGAAAGTCTAGTAAATCAGCATGACATTTAAAACATTTATTTCTACCTTTGAGGTAAGAGTCTCCGGATCTCCTTACACTTTCTTTGTAACACAAATAGAAAAGTAATACCTGAAAGATGTGAAGTGTGTGGTATTACCTCAAGTCTTTCATAGTCTACCCAGTTATTTCCAGATACCCAGGATACAGCTCCATGTGGTATGGCAGTGGGAACATGAGGTAATACCTATTTTGTAAGGGTATAAGCAAAGCATATATGTAAGGCTATCCTTCACCTATCTACTCGACAAAACCTACCAGATAACTATCCCCTCTTCTTCAATGACACTCAACTGTTTCCTTCTTCTACAATGAACATTCTAGGACTATCCTTTACTAAAAATCTGAACTGGAAATCTCACATCTCATCTCTTGCTAAAACAGCTTCTAAGAAATTAGGTGTGCTGTGGCGTCTGCGTCCTTTTTTTTCTCTCTCCCAATTGCTTGCTCTCTACAGGGGCCTTATCCGCCCATGTATGGAGTATGTCTCACATGTTTGGGGAGGATCCACTCATACAGCTCTCCTAAACAGGGTTGAGTCAAAAGCTTTTCGTCTCATCAACTCCTCTCCTCTGACTGTCTTCAATCTTTAAATCACCGCCGCAATGTTGCTTCTCTTGCTCTCTTCTACCGTTATTTTCATGCTCACTGCTCTTCTGAACTTGCTAACTGCATACCTCCCCCACTCCCGCGGCTTCGCTGCACAAGACTTTCTACTCATTCCCATCCCTATTCTGTCCATCTTCCTAATGCAAGAGTTAATCAGTATCTTTACTCTTTCATCCCTTTCACTGGTAAACTCGGGAACTCTCTTCCTGTTTCTATTTTTCCACTTTCCTATGACTTAAATCTTTTCAAAAGAAGAGTAACAAGACACCTCCCGAACTAAATTGGCCTACCCCTTTGTTTTTATTTTATTCTCTTACTGTCTTCTTTATAGGGACTGGCAACTAAGCGGGCTTTGTGTTACCCATTTTTGTTGTGCCCTTGGCCAGTTCCCTGTGATGTAAAAAAAAAAAAATGCCAGTGTATTTTTCAGCTTTTCGCAGACTTTTTTTTGTAGTAAATATGGTCATTTTTACGCCTCTCATTTTTTAAATTACTGTGACTTGATGCTTGATTGCATTACTACTCATTTGTTTTTATAACAAACGATAAACACTACTGATCAAAGTACCACTAAACACAGCGTGAAGTGAAGGTGTATACGATTTATTTAGTCAATGGCGTCTACATGTGTGCGCTCTTTACTGACATCTGGCACTTCAGCCTCACATGACAATCGAAAAATTGGAGGCAGATGAGGAAGAAGAGGAGGAAAGGACATAGTACCTGTAGTGTGAACAGTAATAGGATACATAGACCACCATTTTCTTACTATTTGTATGGGATGATTGAGCTAACTCTTCATTTCCTTCACTCCAGATTCTTTTTTTGTGCAAAATTTCTACTCTTCCTCGCTGTTCTATGGAGTCCAATCATACCTTTCCTTATCCTGCAGGTGGGGAAAGATCCGGATGCTGGAGCCCTATCAAGAGCCGTACAAGGAGGCGCCGCCGCAGCCCGTGCACCACCGGTCATCATGCCAAATGGCAGACCCATGCGCCCTCCCCATCAGCTCCCTGAAGGTAGCTCCCTCGCAGGAGTCCTCCCCACTGCACGTTTCCCCGCCTGACCTCACCTGATCTGTAGAGCCGCTTAAAGAACTCATCTGTCAACTATTAACCCCGTCACCCCCTAACCGACCCCATTCACAGTCCTGCCGCACGGTAACTCTGCTTGAATCCTGAAACTTCGGTTGTAACTTTGCGTAGTTAAACACCAAATATAAGTTCCCACCGCCATTATGCATTGCTTTTCCTAGTCCTGCCTGACCCTACAACCCGCTCCACTGTTTATATAATATTATGTCCATAGTAAGTTTGCAGTCACTTTCTACTTTCCTAATAAATTATCTTCCCCCACCCTTCCCCCTCACTGCTTGTTCAGTGTTGCGTAGTTCATTACACAACCAGACAAATAGTACTGATATGTATCCTTTTGTAAGGCTGACATCAGTTTTTTGGGGTATACCAGTTGTTGGCTATGCGCCTCCGTGGTGTAGTGGCTAGCACGCCTTGCTACAAATCCTAGGCTAGGGTTCGAGTCCCGGCCAGGGTAGTCGGCGTGCAGCCCATTCAGCTGTTCATCCTTTCTTTCTGGGTTGGTCGATAAATGGGTACCTGGAGAAACTTGGGGAAGGTTACTGTGGTAGCCCGGATGTCACAGTAGCCCTGTGTCCCGGAGTAGCAGGTTGTCACCGACCACAGGCTCAAGGGCATTTGTGACGGAGATGAGCACCGAGGCCATGCGCAGCTTGGCGTATGCCCCCATCTTTATCTTACTTAGTTGTTAGGTATCAAATACAGATGTTTTAGTGTTCAAGAACGACACCTGACAAGTCAATCGAATAAAAGACGCCACAACATTAATCAGCCACATTCAGCTCACATCAGTACAGTCGCAGCGCCAACACTGAATTATAACAAAAGAATATTACCAAGATTTGATAAAGTTGTTTGGTTGTAGCAAATGTAACATAGGCATACACGTGTTATGGTCTTTAATAAACTTTTGAAATATTTCTCTCCCCTCATCCTTGTGGTCCACTCGTCCACTTCCCCAGCGTCCCTCCCTCACCCCCTCCCAGCTGGAGTACCACTTGGGTTACCGTCGGACTCGCCAGAACTCTGTCTTCGTGGGGCGAACTCGCTCCTACAGCCTGGATGTACACCCGCCAAGACGGGTGAAAAGTGCTCTAAACTTGACCACGCTGGTGTTGCAGGAGAGCGAGGAGGAGGGCGCAGTGGCCACTACTTACGCCTAGTTCTTCTTCAGGCAATTTCTATCCATTATTCTATGGAGGTGGTGGTTGTTCGTCAGGTAGATTCTACAAATTTTCGTCAAGGTTCCCTCCACGACCCTCACCCATAAGACTCAGGTGATTTTTTATGGTTATATAACTCATGTGTCGATATCACAATACTTTTAAAGTCTTTGATTTTCTCAACGTACAAGCGGAAATAATACCAAGTGACATCGTCGACGGTGAGGCAGTGAAGGTGACAAGAATCAGGTCACGGGCTGAAGCCACCACTTTGGAAAAACTTAAGTCACGTAGTTTACACATGTTTCGTGCCATCTAAATTATTTCCTTCCTTCCAGTGCATGGAAACATTTCAAGTGGTGATGGTGCTCGGCCGAGGACAGGTGGTTTGGTGGTGCAATGGAAATGTATGTGTCAAGTGACAGAAACACAGAGATCATTGGAGGAGACTTTTCTACGCAGGTGATGCATATTGATTAAATAACGCGACTTAAACCAAATATTTCGTCTTGTGCAATACTTCCAATATTTCGACTCCATTTTCTGCTTTTTCAAACCTCTGCAGAGTTCCCTAATTATACTATAATTAGAAAATATTATACATAGTCTTTATCTGAATATATATGATTACGTTGAATATCTATTTGATACTTCTATCGTCCATCTTGTAAATATTTGCCTTGTTCACTTTTGACAAGTCATATGGAACAAAATACTTTGGTATGTATTCAGTGCTTTGGATCAGCTTTTTTGACACTTCAGTGAACCTTCTTCCAGTAAGCCTTGAGTCATCACATAGTTATACATTGTTTTGTGTAATCGCTATCATTCCTTAAACATAATATCAACAAAATATTCTATGGCTACTTATTCCTTCCTGCCCTTTGAAAAACAGCGATCGCCCTAAGCTTTCATTATTCCCTCTTATGACACTTGAACATTCTTTTGACATTCTACATGTTATTATACTTTTGTTATTATGTTCAACTTGTTCACTTGTCAATATTTTTTTGTATTTGATCTCACCCTTTACAAGTTCGTCCCATGGGTGTCATTTAACTACTCTTGTGCATTGTGTAGGTGGGTTCCATTAATACATAAATCTATCTAATCTCAACTATACTGTTACCAAATTGCATACTTCCACTGACCAGAAACTTGTTTAGATTAAGCCTAACACCTTATGTAAATTATATAATGATGTTATACTTCAAATGAAAGACAAAATCATGAACATATTTTTTTCGACGCTACCCTACTCACGAGCCTACTAATCGTTGCTGTGAAATCAACTTTGAGAACAGGACGATTTGTAATTCAGCTGCTTACTGTGTGACTCCTATAATTTTGTTTTCTCAATTTCCACAATGGTTTACTGTGTGCCAGTCTTATTACTTACCCATCTGTCGTTCCTGCCAGCATCCCTCCAACAACTGTGAAAGAGTGAAAGAAAAATGTAAGACTAAAAAAAACCAGTCACGAGTTTCAGAATAAAACAAATATCATAAACTTTGGAAAATATGAGACGTGCTCGTGAGGCAAATCATATTTCAGTGTCTCTCTCTCTCTCTCTCTCTCTCCTCTCTCTCTCTCTCTCTCCCATTCTTGCATTCCTTTATTCCTTCCTTTCCTTCTTCCTTCTTTATTAATTAATCTATTTTTGTTCTTCAACTTATATTCTATTTTTGTGTGTGTGTGCGTGTGTCTGTGTGTGCGTGTGTGTAACCCTCCATTGCTATTCGCTGTTTTATTCTATTGGACTCTCCTACACGGCCTCACCCATGTCACCTTCTCCCTGTAGCCTCCCCGCGCTAGTCTCTGATATGGTAAGAACATAAGAACATAAGAAGGTAAGGAAGCTACAAGAGGCCGTGAGACCTACACGAGGTAGTTCCTGTTACTTAACTCTACCTATATCCACCTATCTTCCCTATCCATCCATGAATTTATCCAGACTCCTTTTAAAGACCCCAATAGACTCCGCATTGACCCACCTGACGACTTAGTCCATTCCAATCATTCACCACCCTATTTGTGAGCTAGTTTCTCCCTATTTCCTTTTTAAATTTACGCTTTTCCAGCTTGAATCCGTTACTTCTTGTTCTACCCTGAAAGCTGTCCTTGTCCTGCGTCGATGGTTGAGAAAATACATTCCAATATATTGAAACGAGACCAAAACATTGAAAGATGTATAAATGATCACCTTTCATGAAATTTATAATGCATTGTCAACACTGTCAAATTATATTCTATGTAACGAAAGTGAACAGAAAAATTCCTGTGTACATTTTTGGTTAGAGGATAATTTAAGAGTAAAATAATATGGACTTACATGAACGCATTTTAGTTTTTATTACCTCATGATGGAGGCTGTAAAATATGAATATCATATCTTCCTTGCTTTCTGAATAAAAGTTTATAGTAAGATCTTTTTCTTTATCCTTTTACTAACACGATGATACTTTAACATCTTGCAACTGGTCACCACCGCTATTCTGCAGTCAATCATCATCATCATCATCGTCTCCTCTATCACAACGATCACCACTATTCTACTATCAATTTTTTTCAAGAGAAGAGTAACAAGACACCTCCCGAACTAAATTGGCCCACCCCCCTTTCTTTATTCTCTTACTGTCTTCTTTATAGGGACTGGTAATTAAGCGGGGTTTGTGTTACCACTTTCTTTTGTGCTCGTGGCCAGTCCCTTGTGATGTTAAAAAAAAAAAAAAAAATAACTGCCTCACCACCACAACCCATTACCAACCCCATTACCTATTAGCCATTACCTAATTAACCTATTACCTATTACCCATTAGCAACATTGCAGTGCTTTACGGATGACTTTCTCCACTACACAATACAATTCACTCCATGCATCAAATCAAAACAGAGGAGATATCGTTCATCCTTTAAAACACTGGCTTTAATTAATTCCCTATTAACTGGTATCCTTATGAATAATGGTTAGTATAAAAATGTTTTTCTTGCAAAATATATGTAAGATCTTAATTTTACCTATTTTTTTCCGATGTTTGCACTTGTTTTCGTAATCCACCAATACTATTTTGTAATCCAGTTGTGGCTTTTACTATCTAATTATTCATGTAATTGGATATTGTTCAAGCAATGGAATGTTCTTCATCTATCTTTCTTACCACACGTCAAACCCCCTTAACCCCTTGAGACCCAGAACGTAATTTCCATTGTAATTTGGGTACCTTTAGACGATTTTTAGTGATTATAAGCAATAGTTTAGAGATATGACCTGTGTAGTATCCTTGTCCACTAATTAATTTGGTATATTCAGTCACTTTTCGTAATTTTATGGCTAACAACAGACAATTTTATATAGCAAAGGAAAGATCTGGGCGTGAAGGGGTTAAGACTTGCTTCATCTATATTCTTCACACACACTTCTCTCCACACATTCCGTCCGTCTTCAACACATTTTTGTCTTGATTCTTTCTCCTTCCTTTTTACTGCAGCATATCTTCCATCATTTCTTTCTCTTCATTCCATCCTGCAATGCTGGCTCTTTATTTGAAGATACACCTGAATCAGTCTCGGGTCAGGGACAAATGCACAT
This sequence comes from Chionoecetes opilio, assembly GCA_016584305.1. Lineage (NCBI taxonomy): Eukaryota > Metazoa > Arthropoda > Malacostraca > Decapoda > Majidae > Chionoecetes > Chionoecetes opilio. The sequence goes on along the minus strand of JACEEZ010016161.1, from coordinate 14,457 downwards.
TTCACGTGTTTTCTCTCCCGTCGTTTCTTCTGCGACTATAGTCTATTTTTTTTAACGAGGTAAAAAATCCTGCCCCCTTGCTGCTTACTGACTGATATTTGATGCCAGGAGAAGGGAATAGTACGGTTCTTCAAAATTTCAGCTGTATTTGATCATAGTTAACCATATTATCAGGTAAACATAGGCATCATTTTAAGCATGAGACCTTAGGATAGAATGAAATTTTGGCCTTGTTAAAAAAAATTGACTATAGCTACATGCAGGTTGGCATTATATCGGCATGCTGGTTCACTTTCTTGTCAGCCTGCTTTGTAACGTGCGCTTGCATTGTATTTGTTTTCTTATCTGCGTTGTTATTCCATTAGCTCCCATCTTTATCATATCTTGCATTGCTGTCACAGTGTCACTCTTTGTTTCTGTTCCTGTACGCATTTGGTTAATAATTGTTTATTTTCCTGTTTTATAGCCTTTTCTCACGACATAAAATCGCCCTTTGGTATTTGTCAGTATAACTCCCGGGTGTCACTACTGTTCCACGCGTGCCGGTCCCTCAAGCGTGCACTGTTTGTCTGGAGAAATTGATGCGTTTGTTTTGGCCGGACGCGAGGCGGCGGAGAAGGCGACATACTAGTATGTACGCACCACCACGATGGTCAAGTGGATAGCGCTTTAGTGGATATTGGACTTTTTACTGACAAATTCGGGCGCTTACTGTCCTCCTTGAGCAAGTGGATGGGGATGGGGGTTTGTGGTATGTGAGGTCTCAGCATTACCCAAAGATCGGTCACTACGAGCTCCAAGCTTATTCCGGGAGAGTGAAACTGGCGATCGCGAGTCTGACTCGCCATGACAAGACCATAGGTGAATAACACACACACACACACACGCACACACGCACACACGCACACACACCTGCCTGAACGGCTTGGTGGGTTAGAGCGTCCTGCGCCATTCTGTGGACCGAGGTCAATTAGTCTATAGTTCACTCTATTCTTCCGTCAATGTCTAGGTTTCTGTTAACCTTCAATGTCTGTCTGCATGTTTCAGCCAATTTCCAGTCTGCATGTCTGATGTATACACGCTTCTACATCTGCACATGTCCATTTGTCTATTTGCCCATCACTTTCACTGAAGATATCTAGAGAAAAATCTCTTCTAGTAGGTTTCATCACTTCCTGAGCCTCCCCATCAGCTCAGCGAGGCTTTGTGGGAGGCCATCAAATTCGTCATGAAAAAGACTTTTCCTCAAGTCTTCAAGGAACAGTTCAGGAATGCGTGACACGAGTAATAAACACTGGCAAAGTTTTTTGGAGGGTGGCGCTGTAGAACCGACGACCAGTGCGACGCAGGACATCGGATGCAGCATTCATGAACCAACATAAATATAGAAGACAAAGCCTTGTATGTATATTTTTCAGCTCCCGGATACGACGTGGCAGGTTGACTCGCAGGGAGAACTCATGGATTTTAACAGAGCGTGTGGCCAGTGACGAAGGAGGACACATCCCCTCGCCTTTGTACCCACACAAATGCAGTCCTCTCTGCTCCCACGTTATACAGTGATTAGACTATACAAATACAATACATGCATGGGGAAAAATTGAAGACAACCCTCATTCAATCTGCATGTAAATGAATGCCAATACATTTTGGCCAAAAATCATGAACAACTACTACTGCTACTACAACTACCACTATTATTACTACGACTCCGACCAGTGGCGGCTCGTGATAAAATAAAAAGGAGGGACTGCAAGCTTAACACAACAGTAGGAGGATATAAGAGGAGGCGGCATGCTGCGCATTCCCTGTGTTATCGGGTGAAGCCGCACGCCCCGCCCCAATGCGGGGATATTGACCCAAAACATTGCGATTTCACGCGTCGACTCATTGCACTTTCAGGCTTTCTATCTAATTGATACACAAAAATAGATTAGAAATATGACTACCTAGGTATAATTATAGGGTGTATAGGGCTTCACGCTAGAAGGCCAAACAATGCCGCCTCCTCCTATATAGCCCTCTCTTGTCCACATGCAATGTAAACAGCGGAGGACTGCAGCTGATCGGAGCCTGGGCCTCGACTGCAGCCCATTGTGTTTCACAAGTACTCCGGCGGCGGCGGCAGACATGAATCGTACAGCAAATATGAACGTAACTTTAAATTTTGGTCTGGTTTTTTTTATGAAATTCAATTAGTACCGTAATTGAAATACATTAAATTACATATAATGACTTTTTATTATGGATATATTTGTTAGTAGTTGTATCAATCTAGAATGTATCCCCCAACTGAGGGTCAGCTTCAACATGACCACTGGTTTACAGGCAGTAAATGCCGATCCTCCCATGGACGAAAGCGGCACATTTCTCTTGAAACGGAGTCAGAGCGGCTGGTAGCAAAGTTGAGGGGTGGCAAGGCAGCTGGTGTTTGTAATATCAGTGCGGAGCTCCTCAAGCTGGGGTGAGGCGCCCTGATCCACGGGTTGCATGCTGTCCTCACTGCCTGTGTGGCAATCAGTACCATTCCTCCCTGAATGGAAAAGGGGGCTGGTCGTTCCCTGATCTGGAAGGAAGGGACCGTCAGGACCTGCAACAATTACCGCGGTATTTCATTGCTCAGCGTACCAGGCAAGGTGCTTGCCCATGCTATTGCTGACACGGATGCGCAGCAATCTGGTGAAGCATCAGAACCTCAAGCAGTCTGGGTTCACTGCCTGGTATCAACAACGGAAACCGTATCCTAGCGCTTCGTGTCCTGTTTAGCCGACGTGAGTTTCGAACAGGGGAGCTTGCAGCCTATTTTGATCTCAAGAAGGGCCCCCCCCCGTTTTTTGACTTCAGTGCAATCGTGAGTCTCTCTGGATCTTCTGCGACTTCGAGGGATTCCTGCAAGACCATTGGTTTTGATAATGGTCTGTATTCTGGGACGAGAGTGCTGTTCAGTGTGGGGCAGGTTGTATCCGGCTTCCTTTCATGTGAATACAGGAGTGAGGCAAGGGTGCGTTCTTGCCCCATCATTTTCACGCTTTGTATGGCCTGGGTATTGGACAAGGTTGTAGTATCAAAGGGATTTGTTTAGTCATCCGTTGGCAACACCAAGATTCACTGATCTTGTTTTTTGCTCGATGATGAGTAATCTTTGCTGAGTCGCTGGAGGTCTCTGGTGATGGCTCTCGAGGCGGCTGCACCACGAGGAGGCAAAGCCTTTGGGACTTGAGGTCTCCTGGCTCAAGACTGACGGTCCAGGTGTTTGGAGACGTACTGAGATGACGCAGTACAGTCTGTTCATGCGTTTGGCGAGGACATTGAGATCTATGGAAAGTTTTACATACAGTGGAGCGCAGTCCATAATGACGGCGGTCACGTCAAGAAGTCTTACGGGCGGATTGGCATAGCCACGGTGTTATTGGACTCGCTAGCGGTAGTATTTGGGCGTGTCGTTTACCTGTTGCAGGGAGGACAAAGATCCGATCTTCAAATCGCTTGTTGATCCTGTCTTAACTCTATGGTTGTGATGACTGGACACTAATTAGTGACTTGAAAGAGACGAATCAGCCTTTGTAAATAAGGTTCTTCGGGGCAGAATCCTGGGGTATCGCTGTGGATTTACGTGTCAAATCAGAGATTGCCCGATGAGACTGATCGAGGCCTGTTACCTGCTAGTCCCTCGCGCCAACTTCGGCTATATGGGCATTTGGCACGCTACCCTGAACCCGATCCTTCTCATCGGGTTGTATCTGTAAGAGACAATCCGGCGTGGAGGGCCACGGGGGCGCGCCACAAGGCTCGGACTGTGGCAAGTTGATGTTTCCTTGTCGAGAGCTGCTTGGTAATGGGAAAGGATCCCTTGCTGGGAACTCGTGGTGTGCGCGTGGTGACCCTCGGGAGTGGCGTCGTAAGGTGGGCGAGGCGACGCGCCCCCCGGCGTATGCCCCCAATGATTGATTGAGTATATCAATTCTGCTGTGTCTCTAAAGGAATCATACACCTGGCAGTGAGTACGTCTGGGGGGGCTGCAGCTCTGCAGCACTATGCCACGAGCCGCCACTGACTACGACTACGACTACTACTACTACAACTACTACTACTTCTACTACATGCTACCTCTACCAGTACTTCTACTACAACTACTACCACTATTACCACCCCTTCTATTAATAATTCTGTATGTTTGTCTGTTTTTTTTTCTCTCTCTCTCTTGACTTCGTCCCTTCTCAGTAATATTATTGCCTGTTGCAGCGCATATATACACTGCAGGGGAACAAAAGCGTCTATACATGGAATCACGCAATAGATACATACACAAACACACACACAATCAAACTCTCTCTCTCTCTCTCTCTCTCTCTCTCTCTCGTCTCCTCGTCTCTCTGGGACGCTCAGCCAGCGGCTCTCTCTCTCTCGTCCCCCTCTCCTCTCCGCTCTCTCTCTCGTCCTCCTCCTCTCTCTCTCTC
>JACEEZ010016161.1:0-2500 GCA_016584305.1 Chionoecetes opilio | reverse complement strand
GGGTGGGGGGTGATTGGTAATGGGTGAGTGAATGGGTGGGGGTAATACATACATTTCTACATCCATGATTTCAGGAAAGTTAGAAGGGGCTATCTGGAGAGTCCGTGTTTGGTGGGCCGAAGGCCCACCAAACACAGGTGGTGGGCCGAAGGCCCACCACCAATAGCCCTCCGCAGGAGCTAGCCAAAAAGTCCGCCCGGAGGGCGGCTTTGCGGCTAGTATATATATATACTCATAATTTTAATATAAAATATAAAAAATTAATATCAAATAAAAAATAAAAAAAAAAAAATATATATATATATATATATATATTTTTCTTGTTAGATTCATCATGAAGTTTCAGGGTGACAGAGACACTCGGTATACTTGGGGTTGTTTATTGCAAACGTTTCGCCAAGGCACTTGGCATCATCAGGCTAAAAATAGTTAAAATTTAATATATTGTAATGCTAAAAAGCGAACATCTAAAAAATTAATTCTAAGAAACAATAAAATATTCCTATATTTTCTAAAATTACTAACTAATAAATAAAATATAATTTGTACTTAACGGACCTTGGTGTGTGTGCTGTCTGAGTTGGTAGAGGACTGAATGAACACTGGTTTTGTGGGTGACGTTTCAGCTTGTGTGGGGCGATCGAACCGAGAGTCGGGCAATCGAAACAGTGGTAATCATTTGAGTATATGTAGTTGTTGTGAAATGACTTGGTTATTAAGATCAGGGGACAAGTGCTTGATGTGTATAGCTTCTAATAATTTAGTGTCACTAGGGTAGTGTGCCTTGGATAGGATACTGAAGTCATTCATAGAAAAAGGGTGATCTAAATCATGTGAGTGTGAGCGGATTGCAGATTGCGAAGGTGAAGAAATGGGTCGACCAGTACGTGCAGAAACACCTTTATGCTCAGAAAGCCTAAGGTTAGATTCCTTGTCGTCTCGCCGACGTATCTAGCGTTACAGCTAGAATGTAACGCTAGATACGTCGGCGAGACGACAAGGAATCTAACCCTTAGGCTTTCTGAGCATAAAGGTGTTTCTGCACGTACTGGTCGACCCATTTCTTCACCTTCGCAATCTGCAATCCGCTCACACTCACATGATTTAGATCACCCTTTTTCTATGAATGACTTCAGTATCCTATCCAAGGCACACTACCCTAGTGACACTAATATTAGAATGCTATACACATCAAGCACTTGTCCCCTGATCTTAATAACCAAGTCATTTCACAACAACTACATATACTCAAATGATTACCACTGTTTCGATTGCCCGACTCTCGGTTCGATCGCCCACACAAGCTGAAATGTCACCCACAAAACCAGTGTTCATTCAGTCCTCTACCAACTCAACAGCATACACACCAAGGTCCTTAAGTACAAATTATATTTTATTTATTAGTTAGTAATTTTAGAAAATATAGGAATATTTTATTGTCTCTTAGAATTAATTTTTTAGATGTTCGCTTTTTAGCATTACAATATATTAAATTTTAACTATTTTTAGCCTGATGATGCCAAGTGCCTTGGCGAAACGTTGCATAAACAACCCCAAGTATACCGAGTGTCTCTGTCACCCTGAAACTTCATGTTATATATATATATATATATATATATATATATATATATATATATATATTATATATATATATATATATATAATATATTATATATATATATATACTATATATATAAAAAAAAAAAAAATAAAAATAATATAAATATATAATATATATATATATATATATATATATATATATATATATATAATTAAAAAAAATTAATGTATATAAAAATGTAAAAAAAAAAAAAAAAAAAAACTATATAAAAATCAATAAATAAAAAAAATGCCAAAAAAAAATCGAGAAAAAATTAATAAAAAAAATATATAAATAAAAATAAAATAATATTAATTAAATAAATAAATATATTATCAATAATAAAAAAATTACAAAAAAAATAAATATATATATATATATATATATATATATATATATATATATATATATAATATAATATAATATTTTTTATTTATTTAAATATATATAAATTTATAAAAAATCAATAAATAAAAAAAATGCCAAAAAAAAAAATCGAGAAAAAATTAATAAAAAAAAATATATAAATAAAAAAAACAAAAAAATCAAATAAATAAATATATTATCCAAAAAAAAAAAATTACATATATAAGAAAAAATAAATAAATAAATAAAATAAATATATATATATATATATATATATATATATATATAATATATATATATATATATATATAAAATATTTTATATAATATAAATATTAAAAAAATGCCAAAAAAAAAAATCGGAAAGGAAAAAAAAAAATTATAAAAAAAATAGTAAAAATTTTAAAAAATCAAAAATTTCTAAAAAAATTAAATAAATAAAATATATTTTTTAAAAATTTTAAAAAAATTTACATAAATATAATAATTTAAAATATATATATATTTAAAATATATATATATATATATATTTTTT
>JACEEZ010016160.1:15000-26273 GCA_016584305.1 Chionoecetes opilio | reverse complement strand
AAAACCCCCCCCCCCAGCGTTGGCCGGGTTGTACGAGACATACTGTGTCAATCCCCACGCCCACGATGCCTCTTTGTCGTGTTTTCTTTGGGACGCCTTCTCACATGGGCTGGCTGTTAATGCCCGGTGGATCGTTTTGCAAGGGGGCCTGTGAGCGGGGTTGGATGAGGGAATGTGGCCCCCCCTTTCGCTGCCTTCAAAAACAGATATACAGTGCTACGCCATAACTGTGCATCGCAGGGAGCAGACAGGGCCCCCAGGTTTCCATACAGACCATGACTTTTTTCTCGGTGCAAACATAAGTACCGCGAATGGCCCAGGGTTACGTCGGCACAATTTTGTCAATGCTCGCCTCAGCCCAGTAACCATCACCGGGGGGCCGACAAAGGGCCCGTGGCGGGCGAACGGGCCCCCGGCGGAAAAATTTCCCTCCGTAGCCCCCGAAGGCCGCGCGTATTTCGGGACGGGATGATTTACTATTTTAAAAATTAATGTACAGAATTTCAAAAATAAAATTTTTCATGTGAAAACTTTTTGAAAAAAACAGTTAATGATTATCGATGTAGATACACAGTGTGCAAGCAGGGCAATTGACGTCAATCCCCCGGAGGCCAGTAGTAGGTATTTGTAAATGGGAAATTTTAAATTTTAATTTATATATTAACTCAGTAAATAAAAGTATCTAAATTTTTCGGTACCATCACTTTTATTAGGCCTGTTCAAGTTTTAAAAGTTTTGTTATGAAAGTTTTATAAAGTTTATAAAAATTATCAAATCAGTTTTTTTAAAATATTTCCAGTTTAATCGGGAAAACACCCAGGGGATCATAGAAATAAAAGATGAGATACGTACATAGGAAGGAGCTAAGGAAAAAAGGTTATCATTTTGTCGTGTGGTAGCTATATCAAAAAAAATAACACTGATTAACCCGGGGCGAGATTAGGGGAAACACAAGATCATTTTTTCCCCTTATTTCAATAACTTCCAACATATATCAACACTATCAAACTCACGGTACCCAATATGGAAAGTAGAGAGGAGTTAAATATGAATAATATATGATTTAGAATAGAATATTTTTTGAAATTTTTCCCAGCTTCAAGCACTAAACTGCCAGAGTACGATAGCCATAAAAAGGGTTTAAAAACCCAAAAAAAGACCTAAAATTTCACCCTTTAAACCCCATTTCGTAACATAATGAGAATTTATTAAAATTTTTTCGCCCTTTTCATTATATCGAAATAGACGAAAAATAAAATAATTGCAGTACAACGTTTTTTTGGGATTCCTTGACGGGCCTGGCGCTGTGTCTGAGTGAAAATAATCATTTAGTCGGAAATGACGAGTGGGGATGTTGTTATTTTTTTTTTTTCCCCGCAACCTATATCCTTTACATGGCTGTTCACGCCTTTTATAAAAAAAAAAATGCCCGTAGAAATATGATCCTAGCAATCCCTTTTCATCGTTTTTATGGAAAAACGCCCGGGAAAATTTTTTGGGTTTAAATTTTCTAAGCATATTGCTTTAATAGCAATGTTTTATAAGTGTTGAACACCCCATTGCTAAATGGTAATGGGTGTGAAAACCCCCCTTAAAACTTTACTATATCTGCAATTTACTTAGAAAGTAAAACCGAAAATTTTCCTCAACAGTTAATATAACAGCGGCAAATGGTCATATGCCCTCGGCGGGCCGCTGGGCGGCCCCCCGGGAGCTTGAGCAAATTCCAGGGCCCTACGTCGTACATTCCGTCGGGCCGCCGATAAGACAACGGGGGGGCCTCCGGAGGCCCCCGTCTTTTTTTTGTGGGGGGTGGGGTACGGCCCAGGTGGCAGGTCCCCCAAGCAAGGGACGTGCCACACTACTCCCCTGAAAAATGTGTAACCCGCCCAACGCCAACACCCTTGCCCCCTATGCCTTCAGTGCCCCCCAGTGACAGACTTTTGCACGGGGGCCCCAGAACTAATTCAGATTGTACACTTTTACTCTCGAATGAAACCTGGAAACCTTCTTGCTCGCCATCCACACTTTGGGGGCGTTGTTTGTACTACACTTTGTCCCTTTCGGTGTGTGCTTTTGTATGTTGTGTGTGGTGTTTTGGTGTGTGTGTTTGTGTGTGTGTTGGTGTGGGGGGGGTGTGTTTTGTGTGTGTACGTGCGTGGGGGGGTTTTCAGCTTTCCCTGTGAGACACGAATCCTCGAACAACCACGGCTAAAAATGCACTGGGGCTGTCGCCTTCGGGTGAAAAATTTGTTTAAATAAATCTCTTTCAGGAGAGAGAGAGAGAGAGAGAGAGAGAGAAAGGGGGAGGAGAGGGAGAGAGAGAAAAAGAGGGGAGGGGAGAGAGAGAGGAAGGGGGGAAAAGGGAGAAGAGGAGAGAGAGAGAGAGAGAGAGAGAGGGGCTGGCGCGGCGATTTTTTTAGTAACGCAAATCTTTGCAGGGTAGGGTGGGGGTGGGGGGACCCCTATATTGGGGAAAAAATCATAAAAAATCCTTTTTTTACCTGAGAGAGTGCACACTGTCCCCAAAAAACAAATTTCACAATAGGGCCCACCTAGGGCCCCTCTAAATTCTTAAACTAGAATAATGGGTTTTAAAAAGGTTTTTTATAATTTTTGGCACCTCGTCGGTTCCCCCCCACAAGGGGGGAACCGGATCAGGTAGGGGGGGGGAAAAGTATGATTTTTTTAAAACTCATATTACATCAAAATTATTGTGTTTTTTTGCCTGAAATAAAACTATAGCAAAGCCTAGCACCCACCTTTTTATTGGGTGATGAAAGAAAGATAAGCTCATATAAAATAGCATTTTTTAAAAAGATAGGTCTAGGTTTTTTTAGCTCACTATCAGAAGGCATCATGAAGGCATGCAGCGGGGGAAACCACCTTCACCAGGCAGCCTGCCTCTTGGTGATGCCCTTGGAGGTCACCGGACCCTTGCACTGTTCTGGATAAAACAGAAGCTTCTTAGGAGGGTAGGGAAGGTGAACGGTTCGGGTGTTAGCGGTTTCACCCGGGAGGAAAGAAAGGTTTAATTTTCCATCCCCATGATGGCCAACACCTGGAAAACATAGAAAACCAAATGTGCCCCACACCCCTTCCCCTCCCCCAGCTCAGCTTGAACCAGAAAAAAAAGTCCCCACTGTGATGTTTCGCGAAAAAGGGGTATATGCGCAGCCCGGGGCCCCTCGCGTCCCCCCATCCGAGTACTGGGGGAGTCGCCCGGGAAGGGACATATCACTCATTTCCCCCCGTCAGTGGGTCTTCCCCCGGGACGGGCAAGACTTCTTCCGCTGTGGACCCTTTTCTTTCCCAAATGTTTTTTTTCAGGGGCCCTTCTTTTTGTTTTCCAGCTTTGCCCTTCCTGCCTTCAACCTCAGTCAGATATTTCCCCCTCATTCGGTTAAAATGCAGGCCCGCACCCTCTCCGTCCCTTTCCATAAGGACGAGGATTAGCCTTTGGGGAAAGGCCTGAAAACTCTGGGGGGTTTAAATCGTCTGTTGAGAAGGGTTTTCCTGGGGGGGCAGGGTTTCGTCGTGTCGGGGGCCCGGGTGGGGGGTGCATCGTCTGGGGCCCCGGGGGGGCAGGCTCTGTCGTGGGGTCGGGGGGGCAGGCCCTTTTTCGTGCTGGGGCCCGGGGGGGGCGGGGGCGCGTGTGGGGCCGGGGGGGCAGGCTCTGTCGTGCGGGGCCCGGGGTGGCAGGCTCTGTCGTGCTGGTGTGGGGTGGAAGGTCTGTCGTGCTGGGGGGGGTGGGAGGCACATCATCAGCCTGGGAACACAGCGGGAAGGGGGTATGCTTTGAGGGATTGGCCCTTTAGCCAGTCGCTCCTCTCATCTGACTTCCTCCCTCAGAAAAAGTTGGGAACTTTTCCTACAAATTTTTGGGGGTGCCGGTCGCTCGGTTTCATGCGCTCCTACAAACAATCATCTGGGAAAAATGTTGCGATTTAGTGGCCAATACCAGTCGCCCCGGGAAACATGAGAAGTTGGGGGGAGGGGTAGGGCTTTGGTCCTGCCTCAGAAGCAAACTCTGGCAACTTGGGACTTTAGTGCCGTTAGGGGGCATGAGCGCGGGTCGTTCATAGGGCACGCAGGAATGTTTAAAGGGACCAAAGACATCACATCCAATGGCTGGAGTTTGCTGTTTTAGCGGAGGCAAGGTAACAACACGATACCAGCATTTTCGCAAATCAAAGGTGAAGTTTATGGACATTCAGCATTTTCCAGATCAGAAAAATTTGTTCTCTACAGAAGAACAAGACTTCTCAGGAGATGCGAAGTGTCTGAGAAGCTTCACCATTTATCCAGCCACTAGGATGCAAAAATCCCTTGGAACCCAAAAATCGTGTTTTAAAAGAAAGCGGGATTCCATCGGATCTGGGGAATTTTAAAAAATGGAGGGATGGGCTGCCCCCAAAGCATTTATAAGCCCACAAAATCAGCTTTCCCGCGTTCCGAGTTACCCGCTGGCTACGGTGGCCCTCGCAACACAACTTGATGGCTTCAAACAGCGACAATGAACTTTTCATCCCAAAAGTATATCCGGTCCGGCGGAATGGACTTTTCCAAAGTAATGGTAAACCTTAAAAAAGGTTTCCACCCTTTTACTTTGTGAAGGCAACAACCTGGCAATGGAAGCCTTCCGGAGCCTTAAAACAAAGGTTTTGGAAAGGGCGGGTTTAGAAGGCATAGTACCCTCCGTGCCATTTCTCTTTTCCCAGGCGAGGGATGCTTTGCTCCACAAGTATGGCTATGGTACACCACCCAGCACTCGCATGGGCGGCCGTTTGAACATCTTTGGGCGTGGATGTATAATCAGCAATTATTTCTTGTTGAGGGCTGAAAACCCTATTTTCGGGAAAACAAAAAGCCCAAAAGTAACTCCATCCGACAGTTCTCGATAGATAGAAGGGGCGTCCTGTAACAAAAAAAAGAATTAGGACTTTTAAAAAGGGCCTTTTCCAAAAGTTTTACAAAAAAATAATAAATAGAGCGCTTGAAGGATCCCTTTAACAAAAAAAAAATTAATTAGACTTAGAAGGCCTTTTGGCAATAAAAAACTAACAAAAAATGAATAAATTTTAAAATTAAAATCTAGGACCCTAAGCTATCCCTGAGGGTTTTTGATGACCTCACCCGGGGGACCAAAGAAGGGGGGGATGAGGTATACAAAAAGACCCTTGGGAGATATGGAACTAAAAGAGAATTACAGCAAGGTTTTTTTTGATGTTGAATCTGTCAGCGGCTTTTTTCAGGGTGCAGCTAGTGGCCCCCGCGGGTTAAAGGCAGCCTCCAGGTCAGTCGGTCCTCTGTTTTCGCTCTTCCGACATATTTGCGGGAAAAGATAGGTGATGGCGGTAGGTTAGGTTTGATTGAAAAGAGTAAGACATTAGACATCAGCATGTTTGTTAGGTTTGTTTAGGTTAGTTAGTTAGTATTTTTCATGTAGAGGCGATTCTTTCTGGGCCCCATATTATTTGGGGCTATGAGTTGGCAAAAATAGGGGGATACCGAAGTCAGCCCCCCCAAAAAATGCAGTGTTAAAAATTTTTTTTAACCATAAAAAATTAAATTTTAGAATCATTCTAAAAACATAAATCACTTTTAAAAATAGTTTTCATGTCTTATAGCAAATAAAAACGATATAGCATCATAATTTTAATACCCAAACACCTTTAACTTTTCACCAACAAAAAAAAAACTGTTCCTTAATTTAAATGCACTGTTCACCCCCACCATTTAATATCATGCAATATGCATAGTCGTCCTTTTTTTATGTTTTTTTAAGATTTAAAAAAAATAGATTTTCCCCAAAAACGTAGTGATGCGGGGGATCACCGAACGTCATGCCCCGAAAATGCAGTGTTAAAAAGGTTTTTTTTAAACCCTAAAAAAATTTATTCTGAACTCTTAAACATAAATACTTTTATAATAGTTAGTTTTATGTGCTTTTACATAATAACACTGATATACATCATAATTTAAAAACCAATCACCCTTTAACTTTATGCACAAAAAAACCCCGTTCCCTTTTAAATTTTTTTTGCACTAGTTCACCACCCCCATTTTAAAATATGCGAATAAATAGTCAATCATGTTTGTGTTTGTGTATTTTTTAAAAGAAAGCTTTTTCAAAATTTTTAGTAGTGACCCCGCACTTCACCATCTTGACCCCCGCGCCACCCAAATTTTTTTTAAATAATGCCACCGCGCCCGTCGAAAGCTGCATACTTTTACTCAATAAAAGTCAATACGGTTACCCGTATTGCAATTACCTCAAGAACACGTCCACGCCGACTGAGACATATATAAGAACGGCGAAAAAAGTTGACAAGGAACATACGAAAAATAAAAATTTCTTACCTGGTAAACACGGAGGTGACGCGGACGCTACCTGTTGCTCGCATGTAGTTCACTGAGCGTGGCGCTGCATCCGTGGTGGCATGGTGGGCGCGAAATTTGAATTAATTTTCGCGTTGTAGCCTTCGTACGGTGATCCCCCCGTTTCGGTGTGACCCCACCCACCCTACTACTGGTATGTATCAGAAAACGAAATATATCAATGGAAAGCTAATACAATTCTGCTTCTATAGATATCTTCCATTTATAAGTTGTCCCACAAAGTTTTACATGACGACGGGGTTTAAGTGAATTTAAAGTTCATGCATATTCTTCAGTCTCATAATGAATTTATTTAATGTGTTTTACTGTGTTTTATGTGATAATCTTATAGAACAAATTTTTCCGAAGATAACATATATCCTTTATACATGTATAACATTGTATACTGCGGGGTCATGCCTTGAGAACTTCCGCGGGTGAACGAAGAGGCCCTGGTACTAAGATGGCGCCCATAAATCGAGTTGGTCGCTACTCTATTATTCAAGGTAGGTACTCTACTGACACCCAGAAAAAAACTCGGTTGAAAGCCTTTGGTCCGCGTTCCCCCAAAACGCAACCTGCCAGAGGTTGCACGGGTGGTTTTGGGGAGAGAAGCAAAAACTAGGGGTTTGCATTTTCCCTCCTTCTTCGTCAGCATATTTATTAATAATGTTACGCAAGGCACTCACCTTTCTTATCACACCAAGGGCGCCTCACGTAAAAAACTTACTCCTGACGGAGGTTCGGCAGAAAGTACCTGAGGCGAGAGCTTATCTCACCGTGATGGCGCCTTTATCATACACCCGGGGGAAAGGGGAAACACTGAGCACACTGTATTACCACTGCCCAAATTTTATGGTGGTCCCCAATACACTGTAATGTGATGGTGGAGAGAGACTACATGTTATACACTGTCTAATTGTTTATAACACACTGGAGGCTACGCGAGAGTGCACACACACACGGGTACTGATTAATGCGAGGCGCTGACGCTCCCCTTTAACCCAAATGGGCAGATCAAAAAGGGCAGCCGCGTGGTGTAAAAATCCCTTGTCCCCTCCACGGAACAACACCGGCTGCCCTGCTCCAAAGACCACCTTCCTGCCTCGTACCTCTCACCCTCTCCCTTCTCCCGCCCACCGCGCTCACCCCTGGTGGCCCTTTGGTGCCCCCAGGGCCGACACCGCAGACTCTAATCTTCAACAATTTGTCACCCCTCCCCACACATACTTTTAAGCACACCACATCAGCCTCTCCTGACACAACATACACAACCCATGGTATCCCCCATACACAAAATGACCTCCAAACACATTCATACAGTTCACACAAACCGACTACCAATTAACACAGCTGATAACTCCTGGATGAGGCTCGTGTAGCCCCCAACGGCCCCACACGGCCGCCACTATACCCCTTAACCTCACATACATACGGACACTGCTTACCCCAACACACACTACGACAAATACACACCCACAGACGGACATTTCTCTGCGGGTTTTAACACTATCCTCCCCCTCCCCAGAAAAAGCGACCGCTGTTTTATCCTAAATCCTTTATCCTAAAAGTATATAAAAAAAAAATAGGGAAACCATAGTTGGTTGGTAAACACACAAAAAATAACAAAATAAAAAATCCTCAAATGAAGGGCAACTCGCCTCATCATTAAACACCCCTATACCAAACATTACCACCCAAAGCTTACAGCTGCAAGTCCTTCCATCGCCTTTCACCAGCCGCCACTTTCAGTGTTGGAAAGTCGCACCAGGCCGCCCTCCCCTTCGCACGCGGACACACAAGCAGGAACTCCAGCTGCAACTTCAATCAGGCGCCACAAACCACAGGGGGACGTCCCTACCTTTGGCTGCCTCGATCAGAGGTAACCACGGCCCAGGAGTCACTCTCCACTGACCCGCAGCTTCCCTCTCGCTCCACTGCTCGTCTCCCACGGCAAAAAGGGGGCCACAACCTCCCGGAGACCATGCCCTCCACTGCAAGGCGGCCGGTGACGGTGCGAACAGGATTAACAGCAACACGCTGTGGCTGGCTTGCCTGGTAGAGGGCACAGTGCATCCCTCCACCGTCGTAACAAGCAGTTATTGCCAAACCCGCACCAGCTTCGGCGGGGGCCACACACTGCAAGTGTGGCACAACTGCTCGCCATCTCCTGACGGCGCGGCGGAGGCAGGTTTGAGTGCGTCCTCTTCATCCTAGCTTTCCGAGGCCTCCAATGCTTGCTGCGCGGCTTCCCACCCCTCACTACGCCCGGTGGCTCTTCTTCCGGTGACTCCATGCCGAGGCGAAGTGAGCGGTTTCTTGCCCCTTCCCCAGTGAGCCTTTACCCGAACCCGTCTGGGCGGCAGGCCACCACAAGGCCCTTCCTGCCTTTTTCGCCGCTCGCCAGCGCCGCGAATCGGGCCCGACAGGCTTCACGGCACGCCTTTTACGCCGCTCGCCAGCGCCGCGAATCGGGCCCGACAGGCCTTCCACGGCACGCCTTTTACGCCGCTCGCCAGCGCCGCGAATTGGTCCCCACAGGCCTTCCACGGCACAGGGCCATCCAGCCCCCTGCGGCCTGTGTCGCAATTAAGTCGCCACATTCCTCTGGACCGGTATTACCAAAACGTACGTATTCATAGTGTTGGGGCTGGAGCACAGAAAGGCTGGGGGCGCGTTACGAGGTTTATGAGGAACTTAACCTCTAAGTACAGAGAGGCGGCAGGACGACTGGTCTCTGCCCCGGCTGGATCTAGACTGCCGGGTGACGCCAAGAAGTGGCGGGAAGTTGAGGTTGCCGCACACCCCCACACTCCCCCCCCCCCCCCAATTACACAAGTAGCTCACCGTGGGCGTGTAATGACAAGAACATGAAACATTTTAAAAGAGTGAACCGAGGGTTACAAACACAAGGAAAAAATACATTTGTGATCCGTCGACGTTCGCAAACACCATGGGCGTACGGCCACTCAGTGGTGTTGCCTGAGGGGTGGCGTTAGCCAGTCATGAATATCCAAACATGTCCCTTTCTCCCGCTAATCCTCCAACCTTCCCTCTGTTTAGACACGCGGTGATCATTCTCTCTCCGCCCTTGACAAGGTAAGACATATAGCATTTTCACCTCCACCCTTCCCCTTGTTATTGGTTATATATAATATATATATATATATTATATATAAAACCTTCGTTAATGTTCATCAACGAGTAGGTCGCATATCATACCTTACAAGTATTATGATCCATTCTCTTCTCCGCCCTTGACAAGGATTCGGCGATGGCTCACAGTCTGTGGAGAACAAAGCCACATGGTCTTATACGCAAACATTCACATTCCCACACTTCTTTCTTTCTTTTTATAACTTGTTAGACTGTTGTGAGCATTAAATGGTGGTTATTTAAGAGGAAATAGAGGGAATACACCGAGTGAGATGAACAATATATCTTAATAGTGCGATCAAAGAGACGGGTGTGTCCACCAGTGACTTCCTAATGATTACCAGGAACATATATGTGTATCAGTGATAACCCCCCTTATGTGAAATGATATTTCTTATTTAGGAGTTAGCAAATTAGTACATTATTTCCTACGGAGTCTAACATTGAGGAGTGAGTTTTCCTACAGTAAAGTATACAATGAGATTAACACTAACTAGTTTTGTTCAACCCAAGGTAACATACACGGTGTTGCGGAATACTTATCCACGTGCTCCGAAGAAATTCAGTGTTAACTCGGTATATATTCTTATGACAACCATCATATCCACGTAACTACCTGATTTTTATACGTTAACTTTCTGTTTAAGAGTTAGACCATAAGTCTAAATCTTGAACTGGTGGCAGCTACAATTATAATTAACCTTACTCATCAAATCTAAATTCATATAAACTGATTCAATCAAGAGTGTTAATGATTAATGGCGGTGAGGATCCCAGCAAACATGGGCTATGCGGGCCTGTGTCGGCTTGTGCCGGTACGTATCGGCACCGGCGGCAGGGCGACTGGTTTCGGCAAATCGGATGAAGCCGATGTCGGCCCTGCAGCGGGAACTGTATATCGGGCCAATTATTGATAAATTCGTACAGGCCCAACACAGTCTTCCTTGACTCGGCCCAAGGATAATATTTTAAGTGGATGTGACATGAATGGCCGGGCCGAAGGACTTAAGTAGGGTGCAAAGCTTGGATTAAGGATAATTGTTGATTATTAGGTGGCTGAATCGTAGCCAGGCAGTCAGCTGTTGGCCACTCGCGCCCGTTGTCTCGTAGCCAATATTCAAAATATTTACCAGTGGAAGTGAACGGCCGCGGCGCACATTTACTGTTTTCACAGGCCTCTCAGGCTGAGGATCGACTTCATCTACTCCACAAAGACTTATAAAGGTACGTAGGAAAGGGTGATGACATCTTAGAGATGATAAATGCTCAAATACACAGACAAGAGACAAGAGTTATAAACAACAAGCCTCAGGCTAGAGCAAACGGAACGGAGCTGCTATTTTGTTGTGTTTTCACAGTTTAATTAGTACATGGTAAAATTCTAGAGTCCTTTCCCGCCCTTATTAGTGCTTTTTTTCCTTCAGACCTTAACAGATCATTTCAGATACTCTAACACGTAAATATAAAGTGGGGTGAGATGCACCTTCAACCCCCCTGCCCCCCCCTAAATGATCCCATCCTCTGGATCCCCAAAATAATATTACTAATCTAACCTCACTATAACTACCAAACCTTACCAATAACCTCTAGCGAGGACTAATTGCGGGAAACTAGAATTTTACCAGGTTAGTGTTAGGTTATATTGAGGTAAGGTTAGTATTACATTTTTTTGGTCCTTCTAGGAGGCTATTAGTGAGGTTAGGTTGGTTATAGTGAGGTTAGGCTAGGTTTATAGT
>JACEEZ010016160.1:0-10000 GCA_016584305.1 Chionoecetes opilio | reverse complement strand
ATACCGTATAAATAGTACAATATTTTAGTGCGGCGGAGCACCTGGACCGCCCGCCGCCCGCCGCCCGCCCCTAACCAACCACAACGAACATTCTATACCAGCATATAAACACTCCTATCAATGCCGCAAAATTGTCTGCACGACAATTCATAAACACCTAGCACACTTCATATGTACAAACCATTGTTACGTTGTAGGAACGAAACAGGCTTATTTGCTTTAAAACAGAAAAAGTCTGTCAAGGCCCACAAGCGTACTAAGCAGGTTGACCATGCCTTAGTTTTCAGCGCCTTTAGCGCACTAAGGCAGCAATCTCGACGAGCTTGCGGTGGAGGGTCGCCTTACACAGGGCCTAGTGATAGGGCGCCCTACTCACTCAGCATCTGGCCTGGCCAGGAGGCGGCCATGTTTTCTGTGTGAGTCATCTGCGTAGTGCGTGCGTGGCAGGTAGCTATCCGGGCGGGGTAGCTATCGGCGTGCTACATCGATTGGAACGTAAGATCAACTGCTTGTCGCCTGCTTGTGCATATCAACGCATATGCCCCTGTGGCACTATCAATGAATCGGCTGCTTGGCAGTATTCAATGCTAATCGGCTGCTTGTGCACTATTTGAAGCTAAATCGGCGCTGTGGCACGATTCAGTGCTGTGTACCTCTATGCACTTTGAGTAATCGGCCTGCTTGTGGCACGTAAGTGCTGTGTTCCCGCTTTGGCATATTGGATGCTAAATCGCCTGCTTGTGCACGACAGTTGCTGTTAGCCCGCTTATGCACGATTAGATCTATGTCGCCGTTTGTGGCCAGTATGCATAGTTGGACGGATTGCCGCAAATTGACACAGAAACGTAACGTAACGAACAGGCCGGGGGCCTGAACGCAAGTTGTCGGTCTAGCCAGGCGAAACTTCATTACGGTTTGCGACTCATGCCATATGTCGTGTGATACGACACTGTTGATGCGGCCGTAATGACAATTTGCTGGATTTATTGGTCAATAGTACAGAATAAAACCCTGGCACCACATGAATAATATCCATCCAAATGCAATCATATATGTCTACATTCACCTATAAAAAAGATATTTAATAGCATACCAAGCAATAATGAGCATGCTATGGAAGTCCTTAGTAAGACCAAGGCTAGAGTACTGCTGCCAACTATGGTCACCCTACAAAAAAAAGGACATCACCCTGCTGGAAGCACCACAAAGGACCTATACCAACAAGATATATGGTCTTCAGCACCTCAACTACTGGGAGAGGCTGCACAGACTGGGCCTCTACTCTCTGCAGCGCAGACGAGAGAGGTACATCATAATCTATGTCTGGAAAATCCTGGAGGGTCTGGCTCCAAAAGTAGGCATGGAGGAAAACAAAAACCCTAGAAGAGGCAGGCTGTGCTATGTACAGAGTACATGCGCCTCCTCTAAAGGACTACAAACCCTCATACACCACAGCTTCTCCCACAATGGTGTACGGCTCTTCAATTGTGCCCCAAGACACATTCGGAACCTAACGGGCGTCACCACGGACACCTTCAAACATCACCTTGACAAGTGGCTGGCTGACATCCCAGACCAACCACCCACGCGCAGGCTACAGTAGCTCCCATGACAACACTTTACCTTCAGTGGTCCTGGAGGCAAGGAACAGGGAGCTACATACTACACCTGGAATGAGTGGAGGACCACCTCAACTCCGCCGATAACGGGCAAGATTCTTCAAAGGTAAAGGTAAAGGTAAGGTATGCCTGGAGACTTCCGACCTCTGCTAATACCGGTCTTGAGCAGTCGTTGGCCAGTGTGCACGTTTACGACCAAACCTACGACTTTTCCGCGCTGTGGGTTCCTGTTACGACTGACGTCGGACTTCCGACCAAAAAAAGGTCTTAAAGTGTTTTGTGGCTTCCCCCCCTGGCTGTTTACCCCCACTTGACGTCACTGCGCCGAGGCGTCTCATTTTGGTTTCCCCCGTAGGCCGACCATTCTATCTAAACCAATTAAGGGTATACCTACCTTACGTAAATCGCTACCGTACGTATATCCAGGGTCATACTCTAGCTAGGACCCTGCGTACGTATATCGTAGTGATTTACTTATACGTATTTTTGTGAACTACCAGAAAGGTCCTCGTCACGTACGAGTATTTCATTACGTAGGTAGCTGATTATTTTCCTGCAACATTGATCATCAACATTTTCTGCACCGTACGTGATCCCTATACAGTCAATCCCAAGAATAGTATCTTTCTAATATCCTTGGTCACTCCTGTTGAAGGAGCGGAGCAACATTCTCAGCCGCAGGACTTTATCTCCTTAGCTCAAGTGTAAGCTACCGTAGATAACAGTAAAGTCGCCAGGACAACTTTTTTTTCTGTTTACAGACGTGTGGTGGCGTTAATACTACATTTCTACATCCATGATTTCAGGAAAGTTAGAAGGGGCTATCTGCTCGGAGAGTCTGTGTCATTTTGTGTCTTCATCTGTGTCATATTATGGCTATAAATGAACAAATGACAAAAATATCTACAAAGTGGCTACCAACAGTAGAGTCGCCATCTAGTGTTTATTTACTGAGTGTCGTAGCTACCCGCTGTCGTCGTCGCCCGAAAAAAAACCGCGTAGTGAAATTTGAAACCGTCTATACTTGCAGATACAAAGCATAAAACAACGCTGAAACAGGGTAGATTATACAGTAATTATATAAACTACTGTGTATTATCTTCAGTGACACATAAAAATCAGTAGTAATGCTATAATTCATAATATATGGCGCCTGGCGACATCACTGCAGGTGGCGACTTCACTGTTATCTACGGTAGGGATAACAATGGTGCCGCTCAACACAATGTATTGTGATATAGCATATACATACAATGGGAATTAAGTGACATCTTCCCTCTCCTCCCCACACTCGTTCTCTCTCTCTCTCTCTCTCTCCCTCTCTCTTTTACGTATGCCCCATCTTACCTACCGTAGGTAGTATAAGTTAAATGATAAAGGAAATATGTGAGAACAGTTCAAAGTAATATATTATTATATATAAGTGAAAGAAGAAGAGGAAAAATACGGTGAAACAAAAAAGAAGCGATACAGTGTGACGCCGACGTCACACACAGCTGACAGTGAGCCTGACACAGGTCACAATAAGAAGAAGCCACAGGTGCTGTCCTGAGTTCTGCCTCAGGGACGAGAGGTGGACGCGGTGAGTACGAATCATGTGGGTGATGACAGTGTTCCAACAGACCAGGTTTAGGACAATACAACCCTAGTAGCCGTGGAGGACTTGCTCTGTAGCAGACACATTGACGTAAGGTGATTCATGAAGGCCAACAATCCAAGGGGTGATAAGCAGGTTTGTCATAGTCTTATCAGTTCCTCAGTGTTGTTATGCGCGGTAATCTTTGTCGGTATTTATTACTTTTATTGCCGTTTTGGTTAACATTCCACAGGAGTTGGCGGGCTCCACAGGCCTTACAACTTACTTTGGTACATATGCCGCAGGAGTTGGTGCGGCAATCGCGCACCATCATATTCACTCATTTAATCGGTATATGGCAGTTTAAACCAATACACGATCGGTGGTGTTAAATGTCCTGAACGTTTCGTTCTCATCATAAGGGGTATTTCTAACCCCTACGTACAATAGCTGGCGGAAATGAAAAAAATAACGGGGGCGTATAGGGGGGCGAAACCCCCCCAGTGAGGTTATGTTACGTTATCAAGGTTAGTTTAGTTAACTAGCATGGGGTTCTGTCAATTATGTCAGGAGAGTATTGGTTGTATTGGTTGAAACGGCATATTTACCATTTAATCAAATAACTACAAAAACCTAATCCAAACCAAACTTAAAGGTATTATTTTAGACTAGGACCAAAATTTCGGTAAATTTTTACGATGGCACCAAACTTCCCTACACAATTGGGAGCATGGTTTTTGTTTACCTTATTGTATTCTAAGAGACATTTTCTCTTTGAGCTTTCCGTCGCAAATCAATAGTTTCGGAGATATAGAACATTTTAGGTGGGGGGAGGAATATGTCTCCTTGTTTACAAAATGCCTCCCTCTTCCTCTTCTTGTGACCTGCATCGCTTTTGTTTCGGAGGCGCACCCGTGGCTACTACCTTACCTTACCTAACCTAACCTAACCTACCTACCTTACCTTACCTTACCTTACCTTACCTTACCTTACCTTACCTTACCTTACCTTACCTAACCTAACCTAACCTAACCTAACCTAACCTAACCTAACCTTTAACTTCCTAACTGGGTTCAATAATAAAAAGTTTAATAAAATACCAAGCGATGCAGGTCACAAGAAGAGGAAGAGGGAGACATTTTGTAAACAAGGAGACATATTCCCCCCCACCTAAAATGTTCTATATCTCCGAAACTATTGATTTTGCGACGGAAAGCTCAGAGAAAATGTCTCTTAGAATACAATAAGGTAAACAAATATCATGCTCCCAATTGTGTAGGGAAGTTTGGTGCCATCGTAAATAATACCAGAATTTCGTACACAATTGGGAGTATGGTTTCTGTTTTCCTTATTGGATTCTAGGAAACATTCTCTCTATGAGCTTCCGTCGCAAAACATTAATTTTGGAGATATGACATGTTGTTTATAGGGAGGAGAGAGAAAAGTGTGCTACTATAGCGTGCGGTCTACATCACATCGGGGACTACAGTCTACGGTACCCTAATGTGCGGTCTACAAGATCCCGCCTGATCTGACCTGACCTGACTATCGCATAGCTGTATTTTTATGTGCAGTCTGACAAGACCACACCTGACCTGACCTGACATGACATGAGTACCGAGACCCTACTCAACCTTATAAAATGTGGATCAACGAAGTAATGTCTCAATATCCTCCTAAAATTCAAGCCGAGAACATCAGTCTAACAAAGTTAACCCTCTACAAAGCTGTTGAAAGAATTCTACAGATGTGTCATCTTGGCAGAAGAAACAGTGGTTACGTTTTTACGTGAAAGCAATCATCGTGTGTTGATAATTTATTTGTTTTCTTATAATACTCTACTGTTTAATAGACAATTATTTGTTTATATGATGATAATGAATGAATTACTTACTACAGTTTTGTTTTCTCATAGTACTCTACTGTAAAATAGACAATATCATATAGCAATAGTAAGTTGCAGCCTGAAGTGTAAGAGTGTAGAGTGTAAGTAGAGAGCAAGAGTGTAGACCGCACGCTACAATGTAAAATGTTCCGGTAGACCGCACGCTATAGTGCAAATGTCCCGTAGACCTCACGCTATAGTAGCACCGAAAAGTGTTTACGTGCGCCTCACTCTTCTTCCTCTTGTGACCTGCATTTCCCTTGATTTTCCCTTGCCGCAGACCCATTTAATGCAAATTTGGCATTAGTTAGGAGGTTAAAACGTGAGGTTAGGTTAGGTTAGTGAGTCTAAAGGTGGGTTTAGATTAGTTAAATTTCATATCTCCTTATACACTCATTCCTAAAACATCTTAATATCTCCGAAAGTAGTAATTTGCGACGGAAGCTCATAGAGATCATGTTTCTCATAATCCTTTAAGGTAAGCAAAATCTTACTCCCATTTGTGTAGAGAATTCTGGTCCTAGAGTAAAAATTTACCAACCTAAACATAACCTAAGTCTAAACCTAACTAAACCTTATCGTAACTTAACCTAGCTATATTGTATACAAATAAGTGCTACCTATATTTTTTGTTTCTGCAACTGAATGACTATTGCACAATATACTGAGCCAAAATAATCTAGAAAATGTAAGCTGTAAGGCCTGTGGAGCCGGCAACTCATGCGGAATATTAACCCTTACTTTTTCTCTATTATTTTCGGCTCAGTATATTGTGCAGTAGTATTCAACTTACAGAAACCAAAATGTAACACTTATTTCTATATAATAATATATAGCTAGCTAATAATAGGGTAGCTAGGTTAGGTTACATTTAGGTTTGGTTAGGTTACATTTAGGTTATGTTTAGGTTTGGTTTAGATTAGGTTAGGTTTAGGATAAGTTTGGGTTAGGTTTTGTAGAGTTATTTAGGTTAAATAAGCGAATCTGATGGTGAGCGATTGCACGGCTGGTTGGCGCCGACAACTCCTGCGGAATATTTACCGCCATTTCATTAGCGGATAATCTTATCCATACCCAGTGGATTTGTGGCATCATATAGTGTATGCCTGTATGTAAAAAAAATTGTGTAATGAATTTTTTAATTCAGTAAGTGAGGTTAGGTTAGGTTAGGTTCTATTCACATATTTTTCATATACAGGAAGGTCCGTTATACGAGCATTCAGTATACGAGAATCCGATGATACGAGATGTGTAAATTAGGGTCTATTTTCAATATACGAGATCGAAAATCCAATGATACGACATTCAAACTGGGTGAGTAAAATTATCAAGTTCAAAATGCGCGCCCTACCACTCCCAGGCTGGACAAAGGGGGATTTGGTGACCCCAGTGAGGTCACCCCTAGCAAGCCGTGACCTGAAGGGTATTAAGCATATGGCGCTGGCCTGACATTTAGGGTAATTAGCAGGTGTGCGGCCCCAACCTTGGGACAGCAGTCAGGTCACCCTAGCAAGGCGTGACCTGAAGGGTAATTAAGCATATGGCGCGGCCTGACCTTTAGGGGTAATTAGCAGGTGTGCGGCCCCAACCTTGGGACCGCTACACTACTTCTCTTGTATCACACGGCGTCCCTACATTACAACGCCTTTTTTGCTTGGTATGCAAGTTTATGTTTAATTAATGTGCAGTTATGTTATTTTGTGCTATTTTCTCTTTCAGAATGATTTTCTACAGAATAAGGTAGTACAGTGTGGGTAATATAGACGCTGTGTGTTTGCTGTGTTTGCTATAGTTTATTTTAGCTTGAAAAAGTTTTTTTATTATAATTGATGGGGTCTTGGAACCAAACCTATATTTTACCATTAGTTATGTGTTTCGTTATACGAGATTTCGCTTTACGAGTATGCCAGGTGGAACCTAACTGCTCGTATCTTCGGACCTCCCTGTATTCACTTTTTTAGGTTTGGTTTGGCAAAACTACATAAGCACTGCTCCAAGCTTATCTGAATGACATTACAGCTTGAATGATAAGAGAGGATATTTCTGCCTTAACAGTATCTCAAGATGCTGGGAGCTAGTAGAAGGCTAGCAGCTCAGGGCTCAGTGCTGGCCCACGCTGCCTGCCTGTCCACTGTACCTCGGGTGTGTGGTGGTTGGTAGCGGCCGGCAGGATTTACAAAGCTCAGCAAATACTTAAGGTTAGTAATGCTACGCCCTGGACCCCACCACACACTTCAGGTGTCTCGGTGAGGCTGTGCACGGCCAGTGTGCAGGGGTTATAGTACCGCTGCTTGACTTACTTAAACAGCGACGAGTTCGGTGTGTTAGGGTGATGCGAGTTGTGTATAGTTCACGTCTTTAATCAACACAGGCGAAGGAAACACTTTGACTCATTTCTTGCATTTACTGAATAAAGTACTGGTACAATTAATACAGAGTACAAACACGTCAACAACCTCCGACCTATTCCTCGGCCGTCGCAAGGATCGAGACGCTACCACAGTCACCACACAGTGCCACCCCGGCACACCACAGTCCCCCCCCACCACAACCACAGTCTCCACCACCACCACAACCACAGTTCACCACCACCACTGTGTTGCCGTGAACTTGGGTTCGTTTGGAGATTAACTTATTCCTCCAATGAACCTAGCAGTGTTACAACAAAAAGAAATTTAAGATTATATTATGAGTATGCTGCCACCAGTTCAAGATTTATCCTTAAAGAGTCTTAACTCTGGAATATAATTTTAATATTTATCGACAAGAAAGTAACGTGAATTTTATATTTCAAATTAATATTTTACCGATATAACACGTAATTAGGATCGGAGGACTGTGAGTAAGTATCTCCTTAACACACCCTTTGCATGTCACCTGGGTTGATTAACCTACATAAGAATCAGTCACCTCAGAATTCAGGTTTATTAATACCAAACACTCGTCTCCACGAAGGTTGGACACTTATATATTAATGGAACATTGAAGAATTACTGAGGGCGTATTACATGAAGATAAATACCTAAGTTGCTTGAGCACATTTGGAAGAGACTTATATGATAGTCGGGAACGACACAAACCTTCGAGAAGACTCTATCAACTCCGCCGTTTCATTTATTAAGTATTCATACATAAGACGAGTGGACGCTGATGGACACACTGTCGTCTTCAGAGTTAGTTCTGAGTCACTGTGGCCTCTGGTGGACACCCCGTATCGCCCCCAACACACACTACCAAAAATTACTTAACCTATTATGGCGGTCTAGCTCCTATCCTTTCCAATGTAACTAAGAAAAGGACATAACAGGATGAATAGTGAAAAATGGGGAGGGGGGTGTAAGGGTAGTGTATGTGGTGTGTTCACATGTGGCAGATGAGAAGAGTTGTAGGGAGATTCAACCTGATGGGGTGAGAGCCAAGAGCAGAATCCTTATTTAACACGGCAAGGACTGATACACGAGTATATTAATAAACAAGTAATGTTCTAGTATTGGAAATATCTACTTAATTGGGAAGAGAAAACTATGTACCAACCTGATGGGGTGAGAGCCAAAAGCAGAATGAGGTCTCGTGGCATGGGTGGCGTGGGTTGAACCTTTCGCGTGGGTAAACAGAGTGTGTTCGTTGATACATCATGGCTTAATAACATTGACGTTGAATGATTAACAACCATGTTGATATGAGAGTAAAAAGAATACTTTATGAGCAACAGTGTAATAAATTATGTTCAACGATGAGGAAAATTTGTCGTAAAAATTGTTTAATTTTTCCCTATACAACAATCGAATCTGTATTAAGCCTTGCAAAATTCTCCCACGCGGAGACAGTGGTGTCTTCCCGCGATTGCCAGAAATGATAATATTTAGCGTACCACGGACACTTATTGATGTCATGGGTTTCCTAAAGCAATTTACTATACGAATACTCAAAATACCTGAAGACGAAGTGATTGTTGTTTGATTCTAGAATGTTTTAATCTATGGGGATTAAGATTCGCTAATTTAAGTGATCGCAGAAATAACCGGTTTGAAGTGGATTTACAGGGGGGAGACAAAGGAGAGAGAGAATGATGGAAGGGGGGGAAGGGAAGAAAGGACAGGAAGGAAAGAAATTAATGATATGTTACAAGGAACAGTACTTATCATTTACATACGTTTACTTACGCTCATTCAACTTAGAATGAAAGTAATTTGATCTTAATCTACAACTTATATCTAAATCCTGGCATTACACCACAACCACAGTTCCACCACAACCACAACCACAGTTCCAGGAAATCCCCACGGGATCCCCGCCCTCCGCGACTGCCTTTCTCGGCAGCGGCGCACGTCTCTCCTTCAAGACGTCTCTGTCCTCATTGCCCACTCTTTGTGCCAGGAAGGAGGTACGCAATCTCACGTCCTCCCCGGCCCCATTCCCCGCTCCCACCCGAGTAGCCACCCACCCGCGTCCAAGGTTGCCCCACAAGGCACCTCACCCAAGCGCCACCTCCGCTCCCGCCCATACACACAGACACACACGCACGCCCAACCGCCCCCACACAACACCAACATGTCTCCACCACTACCTCCACCATCACCACTACATGCATAACAGTATTTATTTTTTATTACAAGGTTTGGGATATAGAATACATTCGATCACACTACAGCAAAAGATCTTCAAAACAAATGTTTTGACTGCAAATACATGTAGTTTAGTTATGATTTTAGAAGAATCGGAGCGGTCTAAAGTGTGGAAGAGCATTGGCTGCAGGGCGTCTTGACACTCTCCATTGGTGTCTTTGATTTAGTTAGGGGGTTCAACGGTCCAGTTAACTTTTCTTTTTATTTATTAATTTTTTTATTGTTTGCAGAAAGAAAAAAAAACACCCCAGTTACTCATTAAAAAAATTTTTTTACCTTAAAAATTTTTGGAAAA
>JACEEZ010016153.1:5000-11110 GCA_016584305.1 Chionoecetes opilio | reverse complement strand
AGGGTTTTATATATATATATATATATATATATATATATATTATATATATTATATATATAATTTTTTTTTTTTTTTTTTTTTTCTCTACATCACAAGGAACTGGCCAAGGGCACAACAAAAATGGGTAACACAAAGCCCGCTTAGTTGCCAGTCCCTATAAAGAAGACAGTAAGAGAATAGAATAAAAAAGAGGGGTGAGCCAATTTAGTTCGGGAGGTGTCTTGTTACTCTTCTTTTGAAAAGATTTAAGTCATAAGCAAGTGGAAAAATAGAAACAGGAAGAGAGTTCCAGAGTTTACCAGTGAAAGGGATGAAAGAGTAAAGATACTGATTAACTCTTGCATTAGGAAGATGGACAGAATAGGGATGAGAATGAGTAGAAAGTCTTGTGCAGCAAGGCCGCGGGAGGGGGGGAAGCATGCAGTTAGCAAGTTCAGAAGAGCAGTGAACATGAAAATAACGGTAGAAGAGAGCAAGAGAAGCAACATTGCGGCGTTGATTTAAAGATTGAAGACAATCAGTCAGAGGAGAGGAGTTGATGAGACGAAAAGCTTTTGACTCAACCCTGTTTAGGAGAGCTGTATGAGTGGATCCTCCCCAAACATGTGAGACATACTCCATACATGGGCGGATAAGGCCCCTGTAGAGAGCAAGCAATCGAGAGGGAGAAAACAAAGGACGCAGACGCCACAGGACACCTAACTTCCTAGAAGCTGTTTTAGCAAGAGATGAGATGTGAGATTTCCAGTTCAGATTTTTAGTAAAGGATAGTCCTAGAATGTTCATTGTAGAAGAAGGAGACAGTTGAGTGTCATTGAAGAAGAGGAGATAGTTATCTGGAAGGTTTTGTCGAGTAGATAGGTAAAGAAATTGGGTTTTTGAGGCATTGAACAAAACAAGGTTTCCTTTGGCCCAATCAGAAATTATAGAAAGATCAGAAGTTAGGCGCTCGGTGGCACCCTCTCCGTGAATCACTTAGTTGGGCGTCTAATAAACGACGTTGAAAAATGCAGGGTAGAATCATCAGCGTAGGAGTGGGGCACTGGATAGGGCTTTGAGTTAGACTTAGAAGATCATTAATGAATAAAAGAAAGAGAGTGGGTGATAGGACAGAACCCTGGGGAACACCACTATTGATAGATTTAGGAGAAGAACAATGTCCGTCTACAGTTTGCTGCAATAGAACGGTTTGAAAGGAAATTAAGATGAAGGTACAGAGAGAAGGATAGAAACCGAATGAGGGTAGTTTAGAAATTAAGGATTTGTGCCAGACTCTATCAAAGGGTTTTGATATGTCAAGGGCAACAGCAAAAGTTTCACCCAAACCCCTAAAGGAGGATGACCAAGATTCAGTTAGGAAAGCTAGAAGATCCCCAGTAGATTGCCCTTTACGGAAAACCGTACTGACGATCAGATAGAAGATTGTGAGCAGTTTAAAGAATTTCTTATTAAGAATAGATTCAAAATTCTTTAGCAAGGCAGGAAGTCAAAGGTATAGGACGGTAGTTTGAAGGATTAGAAGGGGTCACCCTTCTTAGGAACAGGTTGGATGTGAGCAAACTTCCAGCAAGAAGGAAAGGTGGAAGTAGGATAGACCAAAGACGGAAACGTTTGACCAGGCAAGGTGCAAGCACAGAAAACAGTTTTTTAGAACAATAGGAGGGACTTCGTCAGGACCGTAAGCCTTCGAGGATCTAGGCCAGAAAGGGCAAAGAAAACAATTCCCAAGGATCTTTAAAGACAGGCATAATATAGTCAGAGGGTGGGAGGGAAAAAGGGGAACAAGCCCTTTATCAACCAGAGGGGGAATTTTTAGCAAAGGTTTGAGCGAAAGAGTTCAGCTTTTGAAGTAAATGAGACAGCTGTGGAGCCATCTGGGTGAAGCATAGGAGGAAAGATGAAGAAAGAAAAATTGTTAGAAGATGTTATTAGCTAGATGCCAGAAGTCACGAGAAAGGGAAATTTTATTCAGAAAGTTTGACATTTTCTATGAAAGAAAGAATATAATGTGTATATATATATATATATTTTATATATATATATATATATATATATATAGAGAGAGAGAGAGAGAGAGAGAGAGAGAGAGGAAAAGGGCGAGAGAGAGAGAGAGAGAGACAGAGAGAGAGAGAGAGAGAGAGGAGGAGAGGAGAGAGAGAGAGAGAGAGAGGGAGAGAGAAGAGAGAGAGAGGAGAGAGAGAGATAAGTAAAATTTAGGGGGACAAAGGAACATCCTATCCAGGGTTGCAGGGCATGCGAGAAGAGATGGAAATGAGGATAGGGGGGGGATGGAAAAGGAGAATATTTTTACAGTTCAACAATTCTGTTTCCATGAGGTTATTTTGCATCCCGAAAAGGAGTTCTATTCTGAGAGAGAGAGAGAGAGATGGGGAGAGAGAGGGAGGAGAGACGAGAGAGAGAGAGAGAGAGAGAGAGAGAGAGAGAGGAGAAAAGAGAGAGGGGAAAGGAGAGGAGAGAGAGAGGAGCGAGAGAGAGAGAGAGAGAGAGAGAAAAGAGAGATGAGGAGGGGGAGAGAGAGGCGGAGGAGAGAGAGAGATGAGAGGAGAGGAGGAGAAGAGAGAGAGAGAAGGAAGAGAGAGAGAGGAGAGAGAGAGAGGAGAGAGAGAGAGGAGAGGAGAGAGAGATAAGAGAGGGGAGGGGAGAGAGAATTCTGCGTTTAATTCAAACTTTCTCAAGTGTTTCCTTACAAGAAGTAGTTTGCTGTCATCGTAGCGGCCGCCACCTGCGACTGCTGAAATTATCATCGTTTTTGTCATCATCATCATCGCATCTTTATATTATCAATATATTACTTATTATTATGATCATTTTTTTTGCTATCATTTTTGGGATATTGTTATTATTATTATTATTATTATCATTATTATTATCATTAATATTATTATCACTATCATTTCATAATATCATCTTTATGTTCGATCCTTATCATTTATGTTATTAACTCATTACGTCGACAAAAAAGTAAAGCATTTCCCTTGGATTTTAGTTGATATGAGAAGGTTGCAGTAGTTTTTAATTTCTTTTCTTTCTCTTCATATTCTTTCTCTTTTTCTCGTTCTTCTTGTTCTTCTTATTATTTTATTTTCTATTCCTTCGCCATCATCTTTGTCATCGTCGCTCGCGTTATTGATTCACTGTCATTTGCCTCTGTTGGGGGGGGTATTCCTCGTGCTGCCTCGTCGCCTGCAGGGGTCAAGGCGCATATGGTGTTTGTGTCTCCCGTATTGGAATAAACCCTAGCCAATCAGCCCAGAAGGTAGTGTGGCCCCTAGGAGTTTTTTTATAACGTTAATAACAAAAACAATAACGTAACAACAAAAATATACTACTATTACTATACTGTTTTTACAACAAAAACAGCAGCAGTGATAACAAAAAACTAAAATGGTAAAGTTGGTAGTAGTGTTAATATAATCAATTAAAATTTTATGGCAGGACCAGGTCGAATTCTAACCCCTGAACCTGAGGTGGGCTTAGCCACCTTTACTATACCCTTCCCAAAACCGGGCCTGGTACTGATATACAATTTATTTTAATTGATTTTGTATTGTGGACTGTCCTGCCGCGAAAGAATACAGTCTGCCCCTATCGAGATGAGGTTGGGGAAATGTTATGTAGGGGTGCATATCATTACCTTTTATACCTATCTATGTATGTTAGGTGGCTAAGACCTACCTTGTAGGTCTTTAAGACCACCTTGTCCAGGGATTCGAATCCGACATTGTACTGCTATAGATTGATACTACTACTACTACTTGATACTACTTGATTGAGGTACTGGTATATTATTGATAATAATAATGATAATGATGCGAATTATTATATTTCCTCCACCATTACCAATAGTATTAATAATGTGAACATGTCATCGTCTTGTAGTTTTTTCATGGGTCTTAAATATCAAGGAACGAAGCGGACTGGGAGGTTCTTTAAAGTACAACAACATTAATAAGAAAACACGGAAAGCAGTGCATCACATGTGGCGTCGTGGACTAAAAGCCTTACTTTGGAGGCATCTTAATGGGTTCATCTTTTTCCGTCAAGCAATCGCACGTTCCCTTAACTATCAGCACAAAATAAAACAAAACAGCAAAATAAGTGGCGCCTCCGTGGTGTAGTGGCTAACGTGCCTAGCTGCGAATCTGCAGACCCTGTTTCGAATCCGAGTCAGGACAGTCGGCAGCCAACCCAATAAATAGATACCCGAGGAAACCTTGGCAAGGTAACTGTGGTAACCCGGATGTCACACTAGCCCTGTGTCCCGAGGTAACGGGTTCCTATCCACCACAAGCTCAAAGGCTAATGCGGCGGGGATGAGCACCGAGGCCACGCGCAGCATTGGGTATGTCCCCACCTTTACCTTTTTAAAGTAAGTGGCTAGTGAATAATAGAGGTTGAGTTGGAATAATTTGGTTGAGTGTTCCAAGAGAAAAAAGTTTTCCCAACCATTAATACTTAATTACAATATTTCCTGATGAAGGTTTTGGCGACGGCGGCACAAGATTGTCGTGAGGCTGTGTTGTCTGGTTGTGGAAGGAAATCATGCCTAACAGTGACCGATAGTGGTCTTAACTTAGTACATTTCCTCCATTACACTGGTGCGCGAGGCGTCGTCAGGGTGGTGTGTGAGGCCGCCAGCACGCCGGTGTTCCGCTGTCAAAACAACAAACGCCCCTCGGACTCACCTCGCAGCCTTCGTGCCCCATTCCAACTTTGCTCTCCTGTAGTATTCACATGCTCGGCTGGGTGGCTGCACGGCACTGTTTGCACGCGGGGAAAATACACGTCCAAAGCCGGTGTAGGTGGTCGAGGAGGGGAGGGGCGGTGAGAGGTGGGATACCGTGGGGTTTGTAGTACATCGGCCGGAGAGCAGCTGCGTGATCCCTCCGGCGTGAATTTGTACCGGATTGCTGATTGGCTATCTGAGCGCCGCCAACCAACACTGGAAAGTGAACCGCAGCAAAACAAAGCGAGTTGATGCACACGCAGTGCACATTGATAACTTTGAAGCCACTACTGTTTGATCCCCATAAACGCCTCGATGGCGTTTCTCTGCTAGATGGCGGCATGAAAGACTCGCTGGCAGTAAAATAGTTGGGTTATTTATTACCGGTGATAGCAGATGGAGTGCCGCTGCGGCAGACTCCTGGCGTGCGCGAGACAGGTCCATGGGCGGGCAGGTCTACTGGATGACGCTGCGGTGACTCGATGTGATTTAGGAAAAAAGGGGAATGTATTTGTCTAGATTAAAGGTCTTTTGATAGATAGTCTGTTAATCTTGGTATTTGTATTCTGAGCGCGGCGCAAAATGGTTGAATTTAGCACGATGGTTTTGTACAAGGGTAAAGGCCATACATTCCCTGCTACTAATGTAAAGATAATATTGTTAGTTTTTTTTTTTTTTTTTAATATTTGTTTTTATTTTACGTATATGAGTTCGGCAAATTCTTTTCACAAGATTATCCATGTGAACGAAAGTTATGGTTCTCAACGCAACGTATTGTTTAGTTTCGTGCAAATAATGTGCACATATGTGTGTGTGTTTGTGTGTGTGTGTGTGTGTACGTGTGTGGTGAACATAACAAAAAAAACTTTTGAAAATAAGGAAGCTAAAAAGTGGCCGTGAGACCTACACGAGGTAGTTCCTGTTACATAACACTACCTATATCCACCTGTCTTCCCCATCCATGAATTTATCCAGACTCCTTTAAAGATCCCTATTGACTCCGCACTGGACACCTGACGACTGAGTCCATCCCAATCATTCACCACCCTATTTGTGAACCAGTTTCTCCCTATTTCCTTTTTAAATATACGCTTTTCCAACTTGAATCCGTTACTTCTCGTTCTACCCTGTTTACTAGCCGTAAGAACTTTTCCTACATCGCTATTATTGTATCCCTCTAACCACTTAAAAACTTATATTAGATCGCCTCTTACTCTACGCCTCTCGAGTGAGTGTAAATTTAATAGCTTCAATCTCTTTTTATAACTAAAGTTACGCATCCCTTGAATAGTTTTGGTCATCCTTCTCTGCCCTGATTCTAACAAGGCTATATCAATCCTGTAATATGGAGACCAAAACTGAA
>JACEEZ010016153.1:0-2500 GCA_016584305.1 Chionoecetes opilio | reverse complement strand
GACACACAAACCGCCACGTCTCTGCGCTCCTGATACATCATCATCATCATCATCATCACCAGTGCGGGACAACGCATTCTCTCAGAGTACCTGAACTCACCTGTCTGTTGTTTTGTTGTTCCGCTCTTAATAGTAACACGTGCTCACTGAGCTCATCTCTTTCTCATTTTTTGTTGCTCTTAAAATAAAAAAAATTTATACGGCATTTTTATATATTCCTTACATGCGTTATTCTTGGGCACACCAATAGCCATGTAAAAAAAAAAATAATAATATTACTAGAATAAAGTTAAAAAAAATTATTAATATATGAAAAATATTTAAAATAAATAGAATACAAAAATTATAACATCAGAAAATAAAATAACATCGGAAAAAAGTAAAATAATAATTAGAAAAGTTAATAAGCTAAAAAAAAATACTAAGTATAAATAATAAGTATAGGCGTCCAGCCTCTGGCCCCTTTGCTTTTGGCTCAGTTCTTGCGACTGGAACGTGGCAGTGAGCTCAAAGTGCTTTTAAAATACCTAGTCTACAGACCTAAATTTAGTTCATAATTATCTGCAGGTAATACCCCGGTCTCATCAGGCTTAAGTCGTGTTCACGATGGGTTTGCGATGTCTTTTTTGGCTGTCGCAACTTGGACGCAACGAGGATTAAGTAGGAATAGATCGGTGTACAATCCATTCTACGATTTTTTTACGCAAGCAGGATTTGCTGCATGCAGCATTTCCCCCTTACGACAAAAACATCGGATCGACCACGTAGATAGGACGCAGATTAATCTGAGATACACCGCCTACCGACCCCCTACCACTCGCAGAATAGTCTGCGTTAAATTGCCATTCGCAGACTAGTCTGCGGAAAAGTCTCAGAACAGTCTGCGTTTGATCGGCGAATAAACAAAATAATTTGAATTTGTCCAGGTTCTTCCAGGTGTTCGCAGATGTTCGCAGAGTGTTCGGCGACAGGACGCAGACTGTTAGCAGATAAGACGCAGACTAGAAAATTAATTTTACCCCAATTTTTATATTTTTTCCCCCGATCGGTTGCAGACTGTTCGCAGACTGTTCGCAGAGTGATTGCTTCCTAACGCAGAGCAGTCTGCGATAGGGTAAGGTTTTGTCGAAATCTCAACTTGAACGCAGCGTATTTTTAACGGAAACCCCTCGTGAACACGAATTAAGCCCGGTGAGACCGGGCTATAAAATAGCAACACCAAGTAGGTGCCCCTATTATGCTTCGTCCGCATTTT
Source organism: Chionoecetes opilio (assembly GCA_016584305.1). Taxonomy (NCBI): domain Eukaryota; kingdom Metazoa; phylum Arthropoda; class Malacostraca; order Decapoda; family Majidae; genus Chionoecetes; species Chionoecetes opilio. The sequence goes on along the minus strand of JACEEZ010016153.1, from coordinate 1,245 downwards.
AGCTTGCATAGGGACACACTTTCGAGAATATGTAGGGGGCTGACATTTTATTATAGTACAATTGTGGAATTGCTGGGCTGAGGGAGCTAATAGGGCTGTGTAGAAGGCACTGGAGTCTTGTCAAAGCCAAGAGGGCCGACTGCTTTGTGTCGCCAGAGTTTAAGACTGACTTTATCACGGTAGAAGACTGAATTGTCCCCTGGGGACTCTCCCACCAAATTTCAGCTCAATCGGTCAACAGACGGCAACGCTACGAAGCGTCAAACATTTTTCACGGTTTTCTCACGGTTTCTCACAGTCGATGGCTGAGTTGTGCCCGCTTTACTTAGCTTGAACATGCGATACTTTGAAATTGCGATTGCTTTGAAATTGCGATTGCTTTGAATTTGCAAAATGCAAAAGGTCAGATGAAAGGGTTCTGCCAGACAGCTCCTTCTCAAATGACAACGAAACCGCATGCGTTGAGGGCTTATATAGGCCACGGAAAGAGACAGAGCTGCGCAAACTGCCTGTGCCGCCTAGGCACGGAAAGGGAGAGAGGAGAGAGCGCTCTGCGCAACTGCCCGAGCCGCCTAGCACGGAGAGAGAGAGAGAGAAGGGGAGAGTAGCGGAGGGGGAAAGGACGTGTGTTGAAGGAGCTCCGTGTTTTTTGTGTTTCCTGGCCACCTCACATCGTATACAGACATCTAGTTACACCACCGCTTAGCGCAAGATAAAGTTAACGCATTCAGACATAGTGTGAGAAAGAAGTGCGTAACCTGTGCCGTAATCTTCAAAAATTATTGTGGTGTTGTGAGTGAGAAGGCCACGTGTAGCTGCGCGTGTGTGAGGCCCGTGACCTGAGTGGACAAGCCTAAAACCCAGCACGGTGACCTTGAACTTTCCCACCCTGTCCTTCCCTACCCATCACCTCCCCAGAGCCGCACCTCTCCCTGGCCAACAGCAGCAGACATGGTGTCTGAATGTTGTGAGTTCGTTATTGAGAGACCCAGCGGCATCAGCGGATACAGACCTTTTCTTGGTGTGCTGTCTGTGGCCTGACAGAGACTCAACAATAGTTAAGCCGTGCACCAAGGAAGGCTGTACCAACGTCTGCCACGTTGGATGTCTGGGCGAGGCGGTAGAGTATAGTTGCGGCACACAGGGAGATACGAGCCCTGTTACGGATCAACGACCCTGTCACACCTCTCATCCGGAATCACGGCACCCCTGCCCTCCACCCTCCACGATCCGGGCCAGGACGCC
>JACEEZ010016151.1:107500-150914 GCA_016584305.1 Chionoecetes opilio | reverse complement strand
TTTTCCCCCCCCGTTTCGGGCCCCTTTGGGGGTTCCGAAGCCCCGGGCCCACTTGGCCAGCAACTCCAAACATCCTCCTTGGGCGTCCGGGGTCGAAGGACCACTCTCCGGGTTTTTGCACCGCAAATGACCCTTTTCATTGCGAGACCGGGGAAAGGGAAAAAGTGGGGAATATTAAATAATTTTTTTTATTTACGGGTTTATAGTAATTTCTAAAATTATAGCCAATAAAAATTTTACATTTATTTGCAAATTTCATTACCGTATGTCAAAAAATACGACCATGGGGGACGTCAAAAAAAATTTCCCTTTTTTTTATTAATAGACGGTTGTCCCTTTATGAGAACAGATACAGCAAAAACATTTCTTGATTTTGATGTGAAATTTAAAGGGCCCAAAAATTTATTCCTTTTATATTTTTTCCATTTTTTTCCATTATCTCAAATTTCATTATAGTTCAGAAAAGCAACAGATAAAAACCAGGGGTCAAAATAACATTTTATGCACTCTTAAAAAGCTTCAATTGACCCAAAAACGAGGTCTCTACGACTTTGGGTTCTCATTCGAAATTTGTAATTGCCAAATTTTTTATTCCCCAAATTGCAAATTGGGAAAAAACTTCCCGCTAACGAGTACCCAACTACGATTTTTCGGATTCAGGGGGCAAAAATGCAGGATAAGACCCAAAAAATACTTCCTTCCCTAATGTGAGGAACCCCCTAAGTGACCCTACTATAAGGAAAAAAGGGTAAAGTTCAATAGGAGATATCAGCACAGGATGGATGAAGATAACATAGGATCCGGCAGGGATTGTTATCTCCCCCAACACTCTTCAACATCTACTTGGGAGGAACTGATAGTGGGGATCAAAAGTCAGAGAAGGGGAGTCAGAGTGGGAATAAAAAACTAGGATGTTTAGCCTAGCAACGATGTATTCTCATGGCAAGAGAGAAGGAAGACAGGGGATTGCTGGGAATAGCAACTTTTAGGGAAAGGGAAGGGAAACATTAGGTTCAGTGTGGGAAGTGTAAGGTGAGGGATTTTCAACACAGAGGGGAAGGTAAATGGGTTTGGGGAACAACATTCTGGGGTTTTTGATAGGTATACATACTTAACTGGGTAAGTAAAAAAGGAGTTGGGGGAGAAAGACAAGGAAAACTAATGAGGAAAGGCTGGGAGGATGACAGGCATGATCATTTAAAGGAGGAATAGGGCAATTTAAAAAATATGAATAGGGGGAGTCTTTGGAAAAAGGAATGGCAGGCCATATTGCTTGTTGGGTCTGAGATAACATATTATCGGGGGGGGAGATATTCTAAACTAGAGAGGACACGAAATTATGGGTAGATGGGGATTGGGGGCCCCAACCACACAGCTGTGGAGGCCATTCGAGGGGATTGGGTGGAGCACCTTCGGGAAAGGATTTTAAAAGGGAAACTTAAAATGCTGAAGAAAAATAGAGGGCTTTGAGGATAGTGGGTGAAGCAGAATTTTGAAGGAGGTTGGGGCAAAACTCAACAGGATAAAGGGAAATTTGAGAGGTGGAAAAGGAGGGAAAACTTAGTAGAAATGGGACGGATAAGAACCAAAGGGGGTGAAGTAAAAATAGAAGACAAGGACTAGCAAAATGGAGGCAGGTATGGGGGTAAATCCACGTTAAATGGTACCGCAAAAAGAAAAACCTGAGGCCTTCACTGGATGTAGGTATTGGGGAACAGGGTGCTGGGGGAAGGGCAAGAACAGGAACGCTAGAGGTAAGGGGAGGAGAAGATGGACAAGACCAGGCCCGTGCTTTTTTTAGAGGGGCAGTAAGAAACTACAGAACACCTAATATAAGAGTGTGGTAGGTATAGCAGGAGAGGAGGAGGGTGGTACAATCCCTAGTAGGAGTGATAGGGGAAGGAGAAAGGGAAGGGAAAGGATGCACGAGGTGGATGGGGGAATCCTTACTGTGCTAGGACTGTTTGGCAGTAAGGAAGAGAGAAAGCAAATTGTAGAGATAACTAAGGTGTTTTTTGAAGAAGGCTGGGAGGAAAGATTGCGTGGGAATGGTAGAAGTGTCTAGGAGGCTAGGTGATAGGAGGGACTTATTCTATGTTATACTGCCCTGTTTGTCCCCTTCTCTCCCCACAGGTGGCAGAGAAAGAAAGGCACGCAGAGAGGCAAGAAGGAAGATGTATGTTAAGTTCGACCTCGAGCTTGACAGAGGACCTACAAAGCGATAATAAGCAAAAAAGGTCACAAGAAGAAGAAGAAGAGAGTCATTTCGCCCACAGGTCATTTCGCCCACACTATGGAGTCATTTCGCCCACACTATGGAGTCTATAGGAGCTAGGAGGTTAGGTTATATTTGTTTAGTGTGTCGAGAACCCCCAGCTAGGAGGTTAGGTTAGATTTGTTTAGGTTAGGTTAGGGTAGGTTAGATTTGGGTAGTTTAGGTTAGATTTGGTTAGGTTAGGTTAGATTAGATTTGGTTAGGTTAGGATAGGTTAGATTTGGTTAGGTTAGGTTATCGGTGGGTCAAGCCCCCTGCTAGGGTAGGTTAATTTTGGTTAGGTTAGGTTTATTTTGGTTAGGCAATTTTCATCATTTCGCGCACAAGACATTTCGTCCACATGTAAGTCAATTCGCCCAAATGACGGTAAATTTCTAGTGTTTGCCCATACTCTCCCACTTCTCCCAAACAAGTTTGGGGACCTGTGGGAATGCGGGGTTTTCGAGTGGGGAACAAATTATGCGTCGGAAACACGTAATTAAAGAGTTGTGTAGGGGGATAAAACTCCCTAGATCTAGGGGAATTTCCTTATATCTAGAGAAAATTGCCTAACCAAAATAACCCTAACCTAACCAAAATTAACCTACCCTAGCAGGGGGCTAGACCACCGATAACCTAACCAAAACCCAAAAATTTCTAACCTACCAAACCAAATCAAAACCTATCCTAACCTAACCAAATCTAATCTAAACCAAACCCTAACCAAATCTAATAGGTTAAAATAGGTTAGTTTTTGGTTAGGTTAGTTAGCTTAGGTTAGGTTTGGTTAGGTTAGGTTTATCGGTGGGTCAAGCCCCCTGCTAGGGTAGGTTAATTTTGGTTAGGTTAGGTTTATTTTTGGTTAGGCAATTTTCTCTAGATATAAGGAATTACCCTATGATCTAGGAAATTTTACCCCCCCCTGCACAACTCTTTAATTAGGGTTTCCGACGCATTTGTTCCCCACCCAAAAACCCCGCATTCCCACAGGTCCCCAAACTTGTTTGGGAGAAGTGGGGAGAGTATGGGCAAACACTAGAAATTTACCGTCATTTCGCCCAAGGTTACTGATGGTTCATTCCATTTCTGCCAGAGGAAGATATAGTTACATGACTCCGTGACATGGATCTGTGTGGGCGAATTGACTTTAGAGTGGGCGAATTGACTCTTATATGTGGGGGAATTGACTTAATGGGGACGAAATGTCTTGTGGGCGAAATGACGAAAAAATTTCCTAACCAAAATAAACCTAAATCTAAACCAAAATTAAACCTACCCCAGCAAGGGCCTTGACCCACCGATATGCTAACCTAACCAAATCTAACCCAAGCTAACCTTTTCCTAACCAAATCTAACCTATCCTAACCTAACCTAATCTAACCTAACCTAACCAAATCTAACCTAAAAACTACCCAAAATCTAACCTACCCTAACCTAAACAAATCTAACCTAACCTCCTAGCGGGGGGTTGGGGGGGTTTTCGACACACTAAACAAATATAACCAACCTCCTAGCTCCTATAGACTCCATAGTGGGGGGCGAAATGACTCCATTTGTGTGGGTGAAATGACTCCATAGTGTGGGAGAAATGACCTGTGGGGGCGAAATGACCCCTATGGTGTGGCGAAATGACATGTGGGCGAAATGACCGGATACCAACCTAACCATTACTGTCGGCGAGTTTTCCCGATTTGTGTAGGGAAAAAATATCGGTAGACGACAGTACCATGCAGGTACCATGAGGCAAGGATGGGTAATGTCACCGTGGTTTGCAACTTGTTTATGGATGAGTAATAAGATAAATCAAAGCAAAGGTTGGTGATGTTGGTATAGACTCAAGAGTATTCATTTTCTCGTCAAGTAACACTTAAACCCATGATGTAGCACTACTTATTATGAGGAAAGACAACAAAAGGAACTCAATTACTAAGGTATTTTAATTACTATCAAACCATGAAAAATGTACAGCCTACAAAGAGAAGACTTTCGGACGATGAAAAAATATGAGTTGTTTTGGGCGAAATTGATATTCCAGGTGCTATATTTCCGTGCTCGCTGACAACATAGAGAAGACCTGAGGTGATGGTTGATGTGCGAAAGGCTTCTAAACCAGGAAAAAGTCACAGCAGAGTCTCATTAAGAATAAGCAAGTGGTAGGGACACATTACGTACCTACCAGTTGCTTACCTTTTGATGAGGCTCTGTTATGACTCTGTTTTCTTGGTTTAGAAGCCTCTGCACATCAGCCATTACCTCAGGTCTTCTCTATAGTGTTGGCAGCGACAACAGAGCACAGTAATATAGCACCTGGAATATCAATTTCGCGCAAAATAACTCGAAATTCTTCCATCGCCGTAGTTTTCCCTTCGTAGGTCCACCCGCGGCGACCCCGCCTTATCCCCACAATGCACCGATTTAAACAAACCGTGACGTAGTTATGGGTAGGGTCCATACGCGGGTGAGAGACAGTGAATTGTTGGCCTGCGTGCCTTGTAAATATTGTACAGTGGGTAGTGTAAATAAAAGCCATGCACAGCACTAAAGGGTTTCCCTTCAGTCCTTCCCGTCCCCTCCATTGTCCGGAGCCGTAAACGAAGCGGAGGGTGGTGGATGACCCCCCCCCCCTCGTTTCGTAACATTGGTGTCAGGTAGTGGGGTCGTGGGCTTTGAAGAGACGGCGAGGCTGTGGGGAAGGGACTCTGTGACTGCGCATCAAGGCGTCAGGCAAGATGGCTGACCCTGCCGCCGCAGTAAGCAGCCCGACCACGCTGGGTGACTTGGTGGAACTGCTAAAGCAGCAGTTCCAGGTTCAGGCCCAGCAGTTGGGGGCTCAAACGCGACAGGCGCTGGATGAGAACCACCAAGTGCTCATTAAGGAGCTGCAGAGCCTTACCGGCCACGGTATGGTTCACCCAGCGGCGATGGTTCACCCGGCGGCGATGGTTCACCCGGCGGCGATGGTTCACCCGGCGACGGTGGTTCACCCGGAGGCGGTGGTTCACCCGGAGGCGGTGGTTCACCCGGAGGCGGTGGTTCACCCGGAGGCGGTGGATCTCCCGGAGGCGGAGGATCTCCCGGAGGCGGAGGATCTCCCGGAGGCGGAGGAACTCCCGGAGGCGGAGGATCTCCCGGAGGCGGAGGATCTCCCGGAGGCGGAACTGATGTCGTGGCGAGGTCGCCACTACTCACGAAGAAGGGGACAGTGTTACGAAGGTCCTTGTTCGTTGGTACAAGCGAACAAGGGACGTGTCCTTCGTTTGTACCTTTGGGGCCTCGCCGGTGGCGGTTCGATGCGCGGGTCGAGCCGCCACGTCTCTCCTTCCCATTGGTGGGGAGGATCGTGGAGAATCTGCGTGGGGCACCGCCAGGCTGACCCAAGCAGAGTAGGAAAGACCTCGATCCACGGCGGGTGGACTGGTGGCGGCTGGGCCTTGCAGAGCGCCCTGAGAGGCCGCGCTCCCCTCGTTCTCCTGAAGGGGACGAGAGTTGCCTCGTACCGGCGGCGTAACGCGGGCGAGAGAGACTGTGCGTAAAGCGGGCGAGAGAGACTGTGCGTAACGCGGGCGAGAGAGACTGTGTTGTGTATCGCAGGCTACACAGTGTGTTGGGACACAGTGTTGAGACGGCGAACGTGTACCCTGTGTTGTGGTGTTAAACAAGGCGCGTAGTAAGTAATACGCGGGTGAGAGACAGTGAATTGTTGGCCTACGTGCCCTGTAAATATTGTACAGTGGGTATTGTAAATAAAAGCCGTGCACAGCACTAAAGGGTTTAGTAGGGCAGCTTAGCACCGAATTTCAAATGGATGGGGACATGCCGGATAAAAGCACCAAAATTTTATCAGGCAATCTTCAGGGTCCCCGCTATGATTCTATAACCGGCGCCAAGCGGTAGGACCACTCTTATTTGAAATTTTTCATTATTTGTGAGAAAAAAAAATTGAAAATTTTGGGAAATTTTTTTTTTTTTAGTTTTTGGGAAAAAAATGTTTTTTTTATTGCAGAAATGAGAAATATAGTCTTTTCCGATCATTTTGGTGTAATTGTTTTTAAAATCGAACATCTAGAAGTATTTTAAAACAATATTTGAAAATTAGGTGTCTCGGGTGCATTTCCTCAATTTTTTTTAAACGTTCAAATTTTAACGTAGGTCACCCGGGTATTCAAAAACACAATTTTCGTTATCTTTTTTATTTCGTAATCGCGTGGTCGAGTAGCGGTTAACATAGTGAATCGCGTAGTCTAATTAATTCGGGGGCCTGCCCTTAACACATACAAAAATCAAAAAAATGGAAAACTTTTTTCAGACCGTGCGTATATTCACCCAACATGGTGCAAAATTACTTCTCGGCAAAGCTATTCACATTGGCGCTGCATAGTTCGGTGCATTTCCCACTGCGCCTTCTTGCATGAGCATCGTCCTCCCGCACGTGGCGCTTTTGCAGCCACACTTGACCAGTTCGCTGCGGGGCCTGAGATGCTACGGCGGGTTTGGGAAACCACACAGGACGCCAGGTCTTCGTTGCACTCTCTAAGTCCATCCAAAGCCCTCTGGGGTTGGAGGCTTCTGCTCACATTGATCACTGGTTGCCCAGATTCCAGCTTGGTAGACTGCGCGAAAGGTGTGCTGCAGAAGGGCTTCTTGCGTTGGGGGAATCTTTTCCATTGGCCTGTTCTTCTGTGAGAAGAGTTCCCTACGTGCCTCGTTCACAGAGTCCAAGTTGCTCGTCTTATTGTAGATGATCACGGTGAAGCGCTCGAGCAACTGGAATTGCTTGCAGTTTCACTGTCACAGTCATGTAAGGGTGATTCATGAAGTTGTTGAAGGCCTCCGTCACCTCCACGTAGGCATTCGAAGCCTCCCATGCTGATTTCTTCCCTTTGCCGAAGAAAGCGGAAGTTGTGTCGCAGCCCGTGAAACTGGGGAAACATGGGCAATGCCGTTGACCTATCTTTTTCCCAGAGCATGGCATATGGCATTGATATCCAGGTACATGAAGTTCTTTCCAGTTCCAAATGCTACCCAGATGGCTGCCATCTGATGCTGGCTGGTCAGGGAAATGGTACTTTCCTATCAGTATGGCAACGACGTCTGTGTCGACAGTGCGTACCAAACAGTTGGTGCATCCCTTGTCCAGCGCATCTTTCAGGTGAACAACAATCCTTGTATCGGCCTCTTCGTGGTCACATCGTGGCATGGAGTGGTCTGAACCTCTGCTGATTACATTTGTGCCTGATGTTATGAAGACCCCCTTTCCTCTGGCCATCACGGGAGCCGACTTTGTCTAAAAGGGAAAACTGGAAAAGCTCCTCCTTGTTTGTGGGATCCCGGAGGAAGTCGGGCCAGTTGCTGGGCACCTTCGTTGGACCACCGACCTTTCTTCGTACACCTTTCCCCCTTTTCTCTCTAGTTACTCCTTGATACTGCTGGCAATGTAGCTGTCCCAGACCACATCGACTCTTCTGCAGGGTTCAAGAAGCTTCAGGATGTGGGGGATGAAGACCTCATTAGCGTAGTCATTGAATGTGGTAACATTAGTAAAGGAAGCAGAACACCACAGCAGCAACCGTCGAGTATTCTTGCATCCAAAACGGCGGGGGTTCCTTCTGAGAGTTTTGTGTTTCCCTTTCCCCAAGGATACCAATGAGGTCTGACTTCTTTCCCCTTTGGGGCAGTGTTCCTCTTTCAGATAGAGAAGGGGGTGCGGATGATTTTCATGTTGGAAGAAGGTTCCCATATCTGTATCCCTGTTCTGAGCAACTATGTACAGACGGGGAGAAGAGGGGCACATCTCTTTCAACAGGGAAACACCATCTGACTGCTTCCTCTTCCCCTTGGATGATGATCTGAAGAGAGGCAATGATTCCTCTTCACAGGTTTTATGGATGGACTGCCTTCGTTCAGTGGGTGATAGCCTCGTTGTAGCTGTCGTACTAGCCTGTCCCACTTCTTCTATGGTTTGCACAGTGTTTGGCCACAGATTTTTCCCAATCACACCCGCGTGTCGAGTGCAATCAGCTCGCTTCCTTCCTCTAGGAACGGGTTGCTCATCTCGTTGATAACTTGAATAAGGCCCAGTGTTTGCTCGTGAAATGTCTTCTGCGCAGACAGACCTTCTTCGTGGTGCTGGCGTTTTTCTTCTGAGATGGCAGTGTACTCCGCTCAAACTCAGTGAGAATGCGTGCCTGCTCAGGTCCGGCGTCATCCACTTCTTGAAGGCTGTTGGGTTTTCAGTCAGGCCGACTGCTCCTCCCGGGCCCTTCACAAGCTAACAAAACAAAATAAAAAAAAAAATACAAACAAAAAAATATAAAGGCAAATTGCAACATATAGCAGATTATTACAAAATATAGCAGATTTAAATAAAAATGCATCTAATTAAATAAAAAATCTAAAAGTCCATTTTGCATGCATCTTGCTGTTCGGATCGTTTGGCGCCGGTTCTAGAATTTAAGCTTAGATGCTGAGGAAAATGCACCCGAGACACCTAATTTTCAAATATTGTTTTTTAAAATACTTCTAGATGTTCGATTTTAAAAACAATTACACCAAAATGATCGGGAAAAAACTATATTTCTCATTTCTGCAAAAAAAAAATTTTTTTTCCCAAAAACTAAAAAAAAAAAATTTCCCAAAATTTTTCCCAAAAAAAAATCACCCTATAATGAAAAATTTCAAATAAGAGTGGTCCTACCGCTTGGCGCCGGTTTAGAATCATAGCTGGGACCCTGAAGATTGCGTGATAAAATTTTGGTGCTTTTATCCGGGATGTCCCCATCCCTAAACCCAAGCTGCCCCACTAGTTTTCCCTTCGTCCTTCCCGTCCCCTCCATTGTCCGAGCCGTAAGTGTGTGACGAAGCGGAGGGTGGTGGATGACCCCCCCCCCCCCCCCCTCCTCGTTTCGTAACAATACGTAAAGCCAACATTTGTGTCAGCTTGGCGTGGAGACCTTGTTTTTAAGATTTTCCAGGTTAGTTTTGGTTTTCATTAAAACCTAAAAAGGGTTTGGTTAGGTTTCTTAAACCTTTAAGACCCTGGCAATTTCTCCCGGCCAAGTTTAAGTGCTTTTTCTGATGGAGATACAGTGTTTTAATGGAAACGGTACCATAAAAATTTGGTGATTTTTTTTTTTTTTAACTTTGGGTTTTGCGCAAATAAAACTATCTCCATTAGAAAATGCACCTATTGAAGACCAGAAAAGATAGTCAGTGTCTCTGAAAACGACCGCGAAGTCATCGTCCATTATTACCAAATTGCTGAGTTAGGTTACGTTTAGTTTAGGTTAGGTTAGATTTAGGTTATGTTAAGGTTTGGTGTAGGTTATGTTAAGCTTAGGGTAGATTTGGATTAGGTTATGTTGAGTTATTTAGGTTAAAAAAAACTAATTTGATGGTGCGCGATTGTCCGGGTGGTTGGCACCGCCAACTCCTGCGGAATATTTACCGTTTGGTTTAGGTCAACCTCGAGCCTGACAATTATAACCTGTTTCATAGTGTAGATTTCTTCATTCTGAGTCTTTTAAACCCAATTTCCCATGGCGCAATTGAATAATAATGCTGATACATATACTACCTAGAATCTAGTTCTTTCAACCAAAAATTGTTAAGTTAGGTTAGAGGTGGGGTTTGGTATATTAACAGATGATATCAAGAACATATAAGAAAATTATCAAGACTACGGCAGTGGGAAGAGAAATAGAGTTATATGGATATTGTTCCATGGCTCACGACACGACTTATTCAATTTTTTAAAAAATTATTTTTAGTGAGTTTACTCTAAATCGCTTTTATTCTCAACATGATACCATTCTTCATCAACAGTTTGGTGGAGGATGCACTTCAATCTGTATCACGATACATGATATCAAGGCAGGAGGAACATGACCACCTCAAAGAGTGAATAATAACACACTCGTGACTTGAGTCATGCACTGTTCGCCGTATTTTTTTCAGTGTTGCTTGATATTACATCTCCCACTAGTCTGTCACATATATAATCCCTTCTCGGTCCAAGCAGTATCGCTTGATTAGTTATGCATCAACAAGTTCGTCCAGTACATCTCTCCTGTCACGAAAAGTTCTCAGGAGTGGGTGGAGCACTCCATGTTTACGTCTTAGGACGAGTCTTAGCCGCCGCCCTGGGTGGGCATTTTCGACGGGGCTCTAAACTACACCCTCTTAGCGTCCTAAGACCGACTCAGTTATACCGGGCTAAGAAGACTGGTAAGGAAGCATTTTCGAGCGTCATCTTAGCCTCGTGTAAGGCCAACCCTTCTTAGTGCCACCACCTCCGCTTCAACCAATCAGCGCGCGCGACACAAGTCTGTATTTGGCGGGAAATACGTATACCACGCCGAGGGAGTCTGTCTCTGTCTCTCTCTCTCTCTCTCTCTCTCTCTCTCTCTCTCTCTCTCTCTTCTCTCTCTCTCTCTCTTTTCTCTCTCTCTCTCTCTCTCTCTCTCTTCTCTCTCTCTCTCTCTCTCTCCCCTCTCTCTCTCTCTCTCTCTCTCTCTCTCTCTCTCTCTCTCTCTCTCTCTCTCTCTCTCTCTCTCTCTCCCCTCTCTCTCTCTCTCCTTTTTTTCTTCTATTATTTCTTCTCCCTCCTCTTCCTTCTCCCTTTTCATCCTCCACACACACAACATAGCCAGTATGTGATATTATCGTGAATAACGAAACTTTTTTCTGGTGAGTTTTGATATGTTTAGAATTAATCTGCTAACTGTTTCTGTCGCAAATAATTTGTTTATATATATAGTTAGGTTAGGTATAGATTCGGTTAGGTTCAATTAGTTTTTTGTCATTTTGTTCCAAATCACAAAAAAGTTATTTGTGACATAACTGGTTAGCAGATTAATTCGAAACATCAAAACTCACCAGAAAAAAAAAGTTTCGTCCACCAAAGGAAGTAGTGTTCATCTGGAAATTTACCTTTTTTCTCTCTTTTTTTTAAGATATCCCTCTCCCCCAGCAAGCTGCTGGTAGGCAGGGTTTTCTGGTGAAGAGACAATATCCCAAGTGATTTACGAGTAAAGCAACGTACTAACCTCATCAAATAATATCCCAGCTAGGATAGAAACCATAAACTAGAAACCATATATCTAGTCCACTCAAAAAAACACAGAAACCATATCTAGTCCACCCAGCCCACCCCAAACAGGGTTTTCACCATTAACCTCATCTAATGATCTCATCTCACCAAATCTCACCGCGTATACCCAAGAAGCTTATTAATTAACCTAACCTCACCGATTAACAGTGGTGGAACAAGGGGTGTAAAAACGGGGGGCACCATAGTTTTCATATACTATATAGGCTATATATATATATATATATATATATATATATATATATATATATATATATATATATATATATATATATATATATATATATATATTTATACATAGTGTATTATACAGCCTAATATACTATATATACTCATTATATAGTCTAAAATATATAATATATAACCAATAATATAACCATTGTTGTTGTGGTGACGGAGAAAATTGCGGGCTAAGACGACCCCAACCCTGCCTTAGCCTACACTCGCTGCGCTGTCCTAGGCGGAGCGAAATTTGCTTTCGAAAATGTCCAACTAGGGCTAAGTTGGTCTTAGTCCCCTAAGATGGTCTTAGTAGTGTTCGAAAATGCCCCCCCTGTGGCCCCCGCTATACAGAATCCTTGCAACCTTGTAATTGTAACCTTTGCAATAGCCTGTTGTTAGGGATTGTAGCGCTATATAGGTAGGGCAGGGAGTGAAGGGGGATATAGTGAAGGGAGTAATAGGTGTGTCATGGGGTACAAAAGGGAGGAAGTAAGGAAAGCACGACGGTTTTATACTGCAATATTTTCTGATAAGAGCGAGCGGGAGTGAGACGAGGTAACGTCATCGTGACGTCGCCGTGACGTCACGATGATGTTATCTCATCTCACTGGTCACTCCCGCCGCTGTTCCGCCTTCAAGCAGCGGGGCACAATATTTTCACATCATGTATGTCTTCCATTACTAATATTGTTTTCCAGAATCACTGATAATAAATAATTTTAAATCAGACCTTGGAAACAGCATTATTTGATATTGCAAAACTTAGTTACATATAATGTTTCTATAAATTGTGGCACCACCGCTCCCGCATTCTGGAGAAAGCCCGCCAAAAGAATTGGCGGCTCCGAATCTTGGAGCTTCGAGACCACACGTCTTTCAAGGTCACACAAGCAGGAAGTGACGTTAAACGGGGGACGTCACGTTGACAAGACGCACGTAGCAAATACGTATAGTCTGATGCGGGGTTCAGACTACACGTATTTGCTACGTGCGTCTTGTCAACGTGACGTCATCGTGACGTCACCGTGACGTCACTTCCTGCTTGTGTGACCTTGAAAGACGTGCGTCTGGAGGCAAAAGATTCGGAGCCTCCAATTCTTTTGGCGGGCTGCGTGAGCGGTGGTGCCACAATTTATAGAACATTATGTACTGGGGGCCACTTGGCCCTCCCTATATGCAGTTGCAATAAGGTGGATTGAGACACTGGTGTGTTGGGTTGATATTATTCACCGAGTTTTTAAACACTTCACGTCGTCCCGTGCCGTGGTCCCAGTAACTGACTTGGCATTCCCGCGGGAAGACACCCCGTCTCTCGCGCCATTAGCACTCAGTTACCAATTAGGGTTTAACATTTGCTTACAACATCCTTTATGATAAATCTACACAACATGTGTTAATTACACTAACACATCGCTCGGCCACACCTCACTGTGTCCTCACAGACATAATTCTGCTTGGCCCAAGGAACCAAGGTTTCATCATCAAAATACATATACACAGATATGAAATGTAAACTTAAAAATAAAATACTAGCAAAAATAATATTGTAATACTAATCATAAGGGCAATAATAAAACATGAGAACATTAAGGCCTGTTGACCTAAGTTGTGGGCTTGGTCAGTGCATGAGAGGTCAGCTTGACTCTCTTACCCTATCAGCATGTACTACGTCTGTAGTATTATGAGTTTGATCAAGAAGTATGAATTTATTTCCCGAATTTTACTTGTGACCAAATAAGTCCTGAAAATTAGAACAAAACTTATTTGGCGTTCCGGAGAACGTTTCATGACAAAATCACCTATGGAATTGCAACGGGGACAAGCCTTACTATGCTGTTACGCATCATCTCCTGACGAGAAGCTTAAGTTTTCCCCAAACTGATCTGTGAATGATCTGAAAGGATCTTAGTTGAATTTTAGCTAATCGTCCACTGAGTAGACAGGGACAGGAGATTGAAAAAGACATCATAAGGTAGTCGCTTGTCGAGACCATACAAAATGAAATTGTGGAGTCTTTCCTGTAGAGGAATTTACTGAACCATTTATCGAAGCCGTACATGAAGTAGCCAGTCTTCCCAAGAGTCATGAAACTCGCCAGCATAATGGCGAAGGACATCAAGAATCTTCTTATTAGCCTTTCTACTAACCCATTGCTCACAGGGTGATAAGCAGAAATGAAAGTTTGCTTAATCTTAAAACTGCTCACAGATGTTATGAAGAATTTGATTAGCAAATTCAGGCCATTATCTGAAATCAGCACTCTAGGAGTTGTGTAGGGGCAAATTAAATTTGAAGCAAAAGCATGAGCAACCGTTATAGCAGACTTGTTAGGCAAGGAACTGAATCACAAAACGTGTGAAGTGATCTACACATACTAGTACATATGGTGACCGTGATGACTTCGAGGAAGCTGCAATAAGTCGATGCCTACGGTGTCAAAGGACGACTCAGGTAAAGGATATTCAAGGATAGGAGCAGTTTTCGTATTCCCCTTGGTTGTGCACATGAACGACAATTTTGTTACATGTTTCTCTGCATCGATGCGCAGGGTAGGCCAATAAAAACTTACGACGTGCAGCGGACAAGGTTCTATCTCTACCTGGATGCCCTGCTTGAGGCATGTCGTGAATGATTTTAAAGGCAGTTTCCACTAGGACTGGTGGGAAATAACTAGTTGAGTAACCGTGTTCTCGTCCATAGTGACCTTCGACAAAGAACTTCCTCAACTATTGAAAACTGTAAGTGGAACTGACAATTTAGGCAATAAAGATTCATCTCCAGACTCTAGTGCATAAATAATTTTTGACCACCAGGATCTTGGGTTGAGCATTCGAAAAGTCTTGTAGAGTGAATTTGAAGTGTCTGAAGAGCAACTGATGTCGATAAGTGGTT
Organism: Chionoecetes opilio; assembly: GCA_016584305.1. Lineage (NCBI taxonomy): Eukaryota > Metazoa > Arthropoda > Malacostraca > Decapoda > Majidae > Chionoecetes > Chionoecetes opilio. Next base: position 136,440 of record JACEEZ010016151.1, on the reverse strand, counting down.
TTCAAAAATTTCCCCAATTTTGAAGAGGGGAATGTGGATGTATTTTTCGCTAGTTTTGAGAAAACTTGAAGCGTCTGAGAGAAATGCTACTGGAATGTTGCGTGAAAGTGCGTCTGCGACTGTTTTTTTTTTTCCAGGTATATATTTCATAGTGGGAAATCAATTCCTGAATGGTGATGAACCACGGGCACACGGCCACAAAGGTTTTTCCCTTTAAAGAGATTCAGCACTGCAGTGTGATCCGTGTGAACTGTAATGGGATAACCATAGATAATTTCCTTAAAGTGCTTAAGACCCCACACCACAGCTAGAGCTTCAAGGTGATTTACTGAGTACCGTGCCCTCTACATCAGTAAGCACTCTACTGGCATAGGCAACAACATGGGGGCGTTCCCTTCAACTGTTTCCCATCAAAACCGCTCCCACGCCTAGTGCCGAAGCATCTGTCACAAGAGGAAAGGCATATGGTAGTCAGGAAATGTAAAAATTTGGGTTTGCATGTGTAACTGCCTGTTTCAAAGTATCAAAACTTTGTTGTTGGGGACCATTCCAAGCGAAAGGAACGTCCTTTTTCAAGGAGCCCTTGTCAGAGGACTAGCAATCGAAGCATAGTTCTTCACAAAGGCACGATAGTAACTCGACAACCGAGGAAAGACCGTCCCTTTTTCAGTGGGGGTAGGGGTGGGGAAATTCTTGACGGCTTTGATTTTACAATCCAAACGTGTGGATTCCACCCTTTGTCGACAGCATGGCCTAAAAAGTCAATGCGTGACTGAAAAAAACGCATTTGCGCACGTTAAGTTTAAGCCAGCCTCAGTAAGTTTCTGAAACACAAGGGCAAGTTTCTCAAAGTGACTGGATAAGTCTTTGGAGACAAGTATGAGGTCGTCCATGTAGACGAACAAACCATCACCTATGATGCCGTGAAACAAGTTGTTACTAGACGTTGGCATGTAAGAGGTGATTTTCCTAAAAACCCATAGGACATCTCAGCCTTTCATAATGAGCATTATTTGTTGAGAAGGCAGTTATTTCCAGAGATTCTCTTTCTAACGAATCTGCCAGAAACCAGATTTGAGGTCCAAACTGGTAAAAACTTTTATTATCCTTCCCTATAGACTCCCAAAAGGTCTCTCAAAACGGGGAGTGGATAGTGACCGGTACAGTTAAATTGTTAACTTTCCTGAAGTCGAGCACAGGCCGATAAGTACCATCACTTTTCTTCACCAATAACAAAGGTGAGTTCCAAGGAGAATAAGACTCCTGTATTATTCCTTCATCCAACATGTCCGTTATCATGCCCTGTACCACAGGCCTTTGGCTATGAGGCATACGATAAGAAGTACAACGAAGGCTGTGCATCAGGTTGAGCACAATGTATGCGTGATTTTGTCTGTTACTCCTAAGGGTTCCCCAGGTAAGGCAAGAGCAGGGCCCGTGTGTCGCGAGCAAAGCGATAAGCTCAGGTTAGCCTCAGGCAAATCCAGTACCTGTACGTAAGGTGTTAGCTGCTGGACTATGTCTGCCTGGTCCCCCACTAACATTCGTCTTCTTAGAGACTGCTGCAAGAACGTGTGAAGGATCCATCAAGGTCAAACTATTTTGTCTCTCAAAACTGCATAACAAAACTCCATTTTTCAGAGTTATAGGTGACCCTGTAACATTTGTGACAACTGCGTCGCTTATGTGATCATCGCGTACCGCGGAAAGCGTTTTCCCCCTAGCGCTAAGCGACTTACACGGATAGGGTCAGGGATAGACACCAAATAACTGCCGACAGGAGCCTCTTGGACTCTCACCGCAAGCGAACAGAGCTCGAGGAGCAATATATTGGTCTCCTATGACAAACCCGCGGACACCAACAAACCTGCAGGGGAAACTGAAACGTTCGTTTCCCCAAATAGTAAAGCAGTCATGGCCTATACTAGCAGAAACGGCTTGCTGCATGGTCACTGTTTGGAAAAGTCAGAGGGTCATTAAGCAATGGAGCTGGACTTGTCATTGCGGGAAGAGAATGCCATCTAATGAGTTGCTTTGGGGCTGTGGAATTACATCAATGTGATGGGTAGCAAGTGATTCTAAACCAAAAGACCATCACATTTTAAAACAAAACTTGGTGTTACTATAAACTGTATGTTTAAGGGCTTTAGACTTAGGAGCAAGGGATAGAGGAAGGGTTACAGTGCCATCACCTCTAGTGTGAGACCTTGAACACTTTGTAGAGTGACTGTAGAGGGTAACAAGGGAAAATGATATGACTTGTTTAAGTTTACATAAGCACACTCATAAGAATATTACATGAAGCCCTGTGTCCACTCCAAGAGCAATAGAAACTGTCTCGAGTGAAAACAATGCATTGTCATCATAGAAAGACACGCCGCTATAATAGATGGGACTATGCAAGACTGTGTCTGTGACTTTGTGTCTGAAAACTAATCTGGGTTTCTTTGAACCCTGCCGAATCTTATCCCGATGCTGATATCCATTTCCATTACCAACTGCTATCGTTGAGTCGCTTTCAACCTCAGAACCAAAACCCAAAATTTCCCCGTTGAATGCTTTCCACGCTCGTGAATTACACAATTTTGGCGGAGGGCGAAATTGCATACGAGGCTGTTGTGGGCGTGCAGGAGATGCAAAACGTGCGGTGGAGGGCGAGAAAGCAAGTATTGTCTCTGTTGAGCAGCCTGCATATTGCTACTTTTCTGACCAGATTTTGTTTTCCCTTTTTTTCGATAGCAGTAATTTTCAGTATGACCTTGCTTTCCACAAAAAGTAACACGCTTGGGTTTCGCGAGTAAGAAACCCTGGAGGTGGAGGAGGAGGTAAGGATGAATGAATTTGAGCCTCCCTTGACACCGGCGCCACGACTCAGGTTGTGAAAATGGACTTTTTGGCAGCTCACGTAGCCGCTTATTGATTTTAGTAGAGAATTCTAGAAGGTTATCCCCTGGCTTAAAATCAAGAGATGAAGCGATACGACGCTCTTGTGGGGTTAAGAAGGTGATATAATACTGAAATTCTAGAATCAGTTTAAATCTCTCTACTGACAGGTGACCACTTTCAAACCCTTGAGCTAGATTCAAAGCCTCCATAGCTTCTGAAGCTATATTAGCAGCACGTGCCTGACCTCTCAACCCGCGAGCACTACCCAACTGTGTGGTCAATGTTTCAGCATACGTAAAAGACCCCTGCAAGGAGTCATTATGTGAGCCACCCCAAATATCTTCAAAAATTTCTCCTAAATACCTCATACTCATAGTTTAATGTTTTTCCATCCCGGCCCTTTACGCGCACATCATGTCGCTAGCTAAAGACCCAGGCTTCAAATTTAGATCTAATAAAAGAAATCTTTTCACTTCCTGAAGCAACATACTTTTTCTGCATGAATCTTCACACTGTTGTATAAATGACAGTGCTGGGTGGGACTCTTTCCCCACCCGAAAATCTAGTTATGGAAGAATCCTGATGGAGAAATTTAATAGTTGGCACTGATGGAGTAGCCATATTTGGTAAAGTAGGTGACTTGTGGGGAAGTAGGAGGAGTAGTAGTAGTAGTGGTGTGAAGCTGTTTTGTTTTAGAGCTGGCCTCGTGTGTTTCAGAGCTGGCTCCCAAGTTTTCTGGGAAAGGCATGTATAGCGAGAAAAATGTGCCCCCTCCTCACGACATTTGCTAATACAATTTGCATAAATGACCTCTCCTAACTACACTGAGGTCCCCCTTAACACCACTGACAACACCCATTACACTTACAAAAACTTTAAGCGCTCTTACAACTTTACTTTTGACTATAACTTTCATGAAACGATAACACTCACAGATAACTAGAGGAGTTACCCTTTAAAATGTAACACGCTCGCTATTGAAAACTAACTTTTCTAGGGGTAGCTGTGCCAAAAAAAAATTATAAGTAGAGTAGGGAAATTTCTTTACACCTTCACTTTACACTTAACACCTAATCACAAAAGACTGAACTTATACACACTACTATTTTCTAAGAACCCTTGTTTTTTGTTGTTGCGTAACACTGCACAAAATTATTTTTACAACGTGTCCTACTTACAACTGGCAACACTGTCAGTACTCTCACGAGTCTGGCACTGAGCACTCGCTCAACGCCCCGCGAGCTATGGTAACTCCTCCTCTTCCTCTCAATTTCCTCCACTCACAACGAAAAAAACCGAAGCCTGCGAAAATCCCTGTGCCGAAGCCAGTAATATAGCTCCAGAGACTGTGACGTATTTTCTAGCCACTCACCCCACAAGAAACCCCGTGACGTCACTGAAGCAAAAGAATCACAGAGCAGTTGCTCTGACGTCACTACCTGTTTGGCGCGCCCCGCACCTCTCTCTCCTCGATCACATAGGTCAAAAAAGGAAGGATAAATTTTCACTAACCACTTCTATCCCCTTCCTACCTGTTTATAACACTGGATACTAGTACTCACATTAGCACAGGTACTTAGCTGTCAAATTTAAGTACACTTAGGCTGAAGAAAATTCCTGGGGTGAGGAAGATTCTGATGAAGGATAGAATGCCACGCGATTCCCTCCCGCTTGCAGTCACGATCCCACGGACAACGTCCACTTGTAGATGTGGGAGCAGCAAAACGTAGTAATCCTCTGAAGACGTGCAGAGATTGAAGACGTGTAGAGACAGCTAGGTGTAGTAATCCTCTGAAGTCGTGCAAACTCTCAACGGCTCACACACACTGTCTTCCCGCCATTTCTCACTTCACTCTGCCTGGCGTGACAAAGTCCTTTACCGTCCACAAAAACAGCTTAACGAGGCAGAAGACACTGTAGGACACTCTGCTCACTGTCACTCAGCTCCAACCAACACTTTAGGCATTTGGAACCTTTCAAGAAGCGTGGAAGAAACAACACGGATGGGTTTGCCGCTCTCATCACACAATGGCTGCCCGGAATGACCAGCCGGCTTTTTTTTCTTATTAACCCACTTCGGAGAACGTAGGCTTGTTTTTCGCTGCCACCACGTGTACTGGGGGCCACTTGGCCCTCCCTATATGCAGTTGCAATAAGGTGGATTGAGACACTGGTGTTGTTGGGTTGATATTATTCACCGAGTCTTACACTTCACGTCTGTCCCGTGCCGTGGTCCCCAGGACTTGGCATTCCCGCGGGAAGACACCCTGTCTCCCGCGCCATTAGCACTCAGTTACCAATTAGAGAGAACTGCAACTCCGAAATGCCAGTGGTCGCTGGCAGTTTTAACTCACAATTTGGTGAAAAGTTGGTCAACTTGAAAGAAAAATATGGGCTTATTCCACTGCACTTAAAACACACAAGTATAATATTAAGAACGATTTTCTTCTATATGTATATTGTATAGAAGCCTGATTCTGTAAAACATTGTATATAACCAAATAACCAAGGAGGTTATAGTTGAGGAGGCGAGGTATAAATGCTACTCTATGATATTATATAGTCAATAACGAATGTTTAGAAGTTATCTATACCTAGGCAGTCATATTTTCCTGTTATTATTGTGTATCAATCAGATAGAAAGCCTGGAAGTGCAATGAGTCGACGCGTGAAGTGGCAATGTTTTGATTCAATCTCCCCGCCACAATCTCCCCGCCCACCACTCCCCGCCGCGGCGTATCGCCTCCACAATTATAACCTACATTGTCGCAGCAGCAAGCCGATTTCGGCATTCCTTATTCTTCGTTTTTCCAAGGCATTGCTTATTGTATTTTGACAAGCGTTTGCCAGACGCAGCAGTACTGTCTTAGAAAACAGTGTGAACATCGCCCAAATTTTACATGCCACAATATACATGTAAAAAATATATTAAGCTTTGCTACACGAGGCGAGTAATTTGCATTAAATTGCTATTTTTGAACGTTCCATCGTAATGCATGTCATCCATATAATTAGTAGAACAACAGAAGAACTATATTTTTTGGTTTTCAGATGCGGTACATCAATGTTTATCGCGAAATTAATTTATGAAAAATATTAGTCGCGGAGGGAAAACACAGTAGACCAACCTTTGAGTTAAAACTGCCAGCGACCACTGGCATTTCTCGAGTTTCAGTTCTCTCTAATTAGGGTTTAACATTTGCTTACAACATCCTTTATGATAAATCTACACAACATGTGTTAATTACACTAACACAATTATACGTAACTAAGTTTTGCAATATCAAAATAATGCTGTTTCCAAGGTCTGATTTAAAATATATTTATTATCAGTGATTCTGGAAGACAATATTAGTAATGGAAGACATACATGATGTGAAAATATTGTGCCCCGCTGCTTGAAGGCGAAACAGCGGCACCGCTGCTTGAATGTATACGCTCCACCAACACCACTACCTATATTGCTATATGGCGTATTTTCCTGCGTTATTTCTCGTGTTCTCTAGTTCTAACCCTCTCACGTGCCCTTCTAGTAGCTACTATATACCATCCTCCCTACAGCATCACGCTACGCCACCAACAGGCCGTGCAATAGGTAGTAATTATTAGTGACTTGAAAAATAGCGCCACGACTGCGATATGTGGCAACACCTGTGGACCCCGCTATACAGAATCCACAATTGTAACCTTTGCAATAGCGCTGTTGTCAGGGATTATAGCGCTATATAGGTAGGGCAGGGAGTGAAGGGAGTAATAGGTGTGTCATGGGGTACAAAAGGGAGGAAGTAAGGAAAGCAAGGCGATTTTATACTGCAATTTTTTCTGATAAGAGCGAGCGGGAGTGACCAGTGAGACGAGGTAACGTCATCGTGACGTCACGGTGACGTCACGATAACAAGACGCACGTAGCAAATACGTGTAGTCTGAACCGGTCCTGAACCCCGCATAACAGTGGACGCACGTGCGTCCGCCTGTAGGCGCCCCTGCTCTGCCTGTACATAATAAAGGAAGGGAAATTCTGATGTGCTTTCTATGAAAACCGTACAAACAACTCATATTCCATGTGTAGTGCCCGTTTCAAAACGTGTGTGTACTCTACAGTCCTGGTTACTCTGCTGCCACCACCCACATCAAGTGGGAAAAAAAATATAAATGAATAAAAATAAAAGATGTGAGAAAAAGGTAAGTACTGTTTGGATCTAAATAATAATTCGTTAATAAATAATCATCAATATATTTCTCCCTTTGCTTGTAATTGGTAATAATTATACATTCACAAGTTGTCTTAATTCTAAAGGCCCCCATCCACGGTACGATTGGTCGTACGATCTGATCCGACAGACCTGATCCGATGGATTTCCTACCACCCACTAACGATCCGACCGCACCTCAAGACCAGTTCAGTTGGTGATAGAAACGGTGGAGAGTGGTTCTCATGATGGGTCTATGCAACGACGAGGATCGAATTACTTTTGATGGAATCTGATACCACAACTTAGGAGCGTAAACATCCGCGTTCACACTAAATTTCACAGAGGCAGTTATTTTCTTAATATATTTCCGGCACACACTTCTCATATAGTTTTTTTTTTTTTTTTTTTACTGTTTCAACATTAGCCTCACTCGCTCACTGTCGCTCCTCGAGTTTCTCTACCAATAGGTGTCTTGCACTGACGTCACGACCTAGCGTCTTCAAGCCAAATGCCGCCGTCTTCAAGCCAAATGCCGCCCGTCGGAGCGAGCTGGATGACCAACAAAATCCACTTGCCGCCCGTGTTTGCCAGCTTATGATAATTTTCCCCTACCAAAGATATGTTTATCAGTATAAAAGATATACTGTTGTCTTCGGAAATGTTTTTACTATAATATTATCAAATAAAAAACCGTAAAACACACTAAAGAAAGGCCATTATGAGACTCTCAAGAAATATGCATGAACTTAATATTCACCAACTCCAGCTCCCATTTAATATTTTGCTCGAACACTTTTTACATGGACGATGTCAATAGAAGCGGAATTTCATTAGCTTTCCATTGATATATTTCGTTATCTGATAAATGAATTAGAACCATGTATAAATTAGCGTTAACTAAATAAATAACCTCATCAATCGGGAAAAATTACCCCATATCATGATGTTATTTATTTAGTTAACGCTAATTTATGCATGGTTCTAATTTATTTATCAGATAACGAAATATATCAATGGAAAGCTAATGAAATTCCGCTTCTATTGACATCGTCCATGTAAAAAGTGTTCGAGCAAAATATTAAATGGGAGCTGGAGTTGGTGAATATTAAGTTCATGCATATTTCTTGAGAGTCTCATAATGGCCTTTCTTTAGTGTGTTTTACGGTTTTTTATTTGATAATATTATAGAACAAGCATTTCCGAAGATGACAGTATATCTTTTATACTGATAAACATATATTTGGTAGGGGGAAATTACCATAAGCTGGCAAACACGGGCGGCAAGTGGAGTTTGTTGATCCTCCAGCTCGCATTTCCCGCGCCTGTCGCAGCCACAACAAGGGCTGTGATGTCACGTGCAGGACACCTATTATCATAAGTTGCATTTTCTTAAATTATCCATTTACTTTTTTGCTTTTTATTTCCCACAAACATTCAGTTTCTATATAATTTGGGGATGAATTCTGTCCAAAAGTGCTTTCATTAAAGAAACAATATTCATCTTGGTAGTCCTCTCGCGACGCTGTCAGTGGCCCAAAAAACTGACGGTGGCCTCACGATCAGCACACTCACGGTGCGATGGGTCTGAACCGGATGATCTGTCGGATCTAAAAACCAAACACTGCTTGGTGAATCCGACCAGCTGTCAGTCGGTCGGACAGCCCAAAATCACCCCACTCACGATCCAATCTGGGTTGGACCCAAACCCCAGATCTGTCCGATGGTCGTACGACCAGACCGCACCGTGGAGGGCCTTAAAGTAGTCGTCCAGACCCATTTTTTTTTTGCCTAATTATGTTGAATGCACATTAAAAAACACCTAATCCACCAAAAATAATTGTTTTCCAGGCCTTATTTCCGTAAAAATACGATTTTGTAAAAGCGCGCAAAAAAAAAAAATTCTTCCCTCCAAACAGGGCTACGACTGTTTTTGATGACGTCAGAATAGGGATAGAGCTCCAATGTAACATCGGTAACACCTGTCGGCAAATTTATGATGAGCAAATTGTACTTCAGTGTCAGACAGTGAATCTGTCACTGTGACAGAATTAGATTTACGAAGCTCAATCTGAGACCGAACTAAATGACGCTGGTGGGCGATATGAGGAAAACGACCTCAGATAGTCAGGGGATCCCACCCCTATATGTTTGAGCCAGAGTACGAGGTGATGAACAGGTGTAGCAGAGCTCAGTTCGCGGAGGACCTGGCACTTCTCCAAAACCGGATTGGTAAGTAAGGTAAATTGGTAAATTGTGTTGGGAATCACAATGAAGGTACTTTCGAGGAAATCCTATGGTTAGTTTTGGAGCGTTACAGTCAAACGTCATTACTCGGAAACCACATACTAGCATTAACTAAGCATAGAGTTGGAAATATGCGGGCGGGGAAGGCAGAAAGTGTGACACCCAAGGGAGTGATGACAGATTTGTGATGCAGACTGCCATACAAGACAGACTTAGACAGTCTGCATTGGTGTGTCTAACCAAGTCTGCCAGTCGGGCCCAGTGGCGTAGCTAGGTATCTGAAAAATGGTGAGGGCAAGGCAAGCGGAGCAAAGGGGACATTCTGATGCCACATAGAAGGGTCTAAGGACATTTTCTAAGATCCGATCAGTGGTGGGTATTAGAACATATACAGAATACGGCAGCCATGGCCATTGGGGGCGGGGGTCACGAATTTTCGTAGTTAGCCATGATTATGCCTGAGCGGAGATGCAATGGGTCTAAATTGTAAATGAATACAAGCCTTAATCAATTTAAAAAATAATTTTAATTTATTCGATATTTACAATGCAAACTTCTGCACCCACTTTCCCATATAACCAGTGAGGGGCCTGAGGGACTGAGGGCACACTGTACAAACAAATAGTGTGCAGTGTACAGTGTACACTAAAACCCCACTATAACTAGATAAATTGGTAACAAAAATGTAGGCAACATGACAGATTTTTAATAAAACACTTATGTTAATATAGATATATATATATATATATATATATAAAATATATATATATAATAAAATATATATATATTATATATATATATATATATATATATATATATATATATGAAAACTAAGGTTCCCTCCCTTCATACAACCCTTGTTCTGCCACATATAACACATAATGATACAGTATTACAAGTTAGAGACACATTTTTGTATTTATCATTGTTAAGAAGTTTCAGTTCGTTTAGGGATCTGCTTCAAAAATGTTGTATATTTCCACTGAGTTACGAGCACTAATCTTTCGGGTGCCGGTGTGGAAATTGCCAGCTAATGCCAACAGCTAGGGAAATGTGTATGTTGCCAAACCAGGAATATTGTCAAAGCAAAGCTGAAGGACCCCAAACCCATCCCAATGCTAACTTTAAGTGCATCACAGTGCACCGGGGATTTCCGGGGTGTGTCTTAACCCTTGGGCATTGGAGGTTGCCTTTCCTGACATACAGAGCCACAAATGGTAACCTGCCAGTCAATGGTGCCAATCATGAGTAGGTATTCAAAAAACATACTTACTCAACAATATACTTTTATTTTCTTGCAAAATTGATAATACAGTGAATTCATGTTGTAGAAAAACAGTGGACATTGTTGTTTGATTGATTGATTTAATCCCTTTAAAAAGGTGAATGTGCCCAGACACCAAGGTCATATGGCACTATGGCAAGCATATAAAGGGGAGGGGTTAAAGAATAAAAGTGAAACGATGAGGGAAGGGAAAGAACGGAATGTTACAGCAGGATGGTTATATCAGATGAAAACTGAGAAGGGCATTTTCTGATTCGAAGTGGTAGATAGGACAACCTCTGTAGAAAAACGTTGTGGAAACCACCACAGTTAGCACATTGTTTTTTGACACCCAAAATTTTTTCCCATGGCAGTCAGTTACATGCAATCAATCAATCTTTTGGGGCATACGCCAAAGGGCGCGTCGCCTTTGCCCACCCTACGGCGCCACTCCCTAGTAAGCCTCCAAACACCGGACCTTGGTCTTAAGCCAGGAGACCTCAAGTCACAAAGGCTTTGCCTCCTCGTGCAGCGCCCGAGCGCCATCACCAGGACCTCCAGCGACTCAGCAAAGATTACTGCATCATGGGCCCAAAAACAAGATCATTTGATCTTGGTGTTGCCGAGGGATGCTCCACAATTACTTTGATCTACAACTTTGCCAAATCCCGTCCATACAAGTGTTGAAAAAGTGATGGGGCAAGGACGCACCCTTGCCTCAATCCTGTATTTACAGGAAAGAAGCTGGAATACTACCTCCCCCACACTTCACTGAAACTCTCAGTCCCAGAGTACAAACCAGTTATCAAATCAATAGTCCTTGCAGGAATCCCGCAAAGTCGCAGAAGATCCCAGAGTGACTCCGATGCACCCGAGTCAAACGCCTTCTTGAGATCAACATGGGCTGCAAGCATCCCTGTCAAAACTCACGTCGGCGTTCCCCCAGGACACGAAGCGCTAGGATACGGTCCGTTGTTGACTTACCAGGTGTGAACCCAGACTGCTGAGGTCTCTGATGCTTCAGCAGATGACTGCGGATCAGTGTCAGCAATAGATGGGCAAGCACCTTGCCTGGTACCTGAGCAGTGTAATACCGGGTAATTGTTGCAGTCCTGACGGTCCCCTTCCCTTTCCAGATAGGGACGACCAGCCCCCTTTTCCAGTTTAGAGGAATGATACCTGATTCCACACGGCAGTCAGGAAAACATGCAACCCGCGGATCATGGCCTCACCCCCAGCTTTGAGGAGCTCCGCACTGATATTACAAAACCAGCTGCCTTCCCACCCCTCAACTTTGCTACAGCCTCTCTGACTTCATCAAGAGGGGGTTTGCGGTTTTGTCAAGGGGAGGATCGGCCATCCACTACCCCCAGACAGGGGCAGCTTACCTGAAAAAGAAAAGGGTGTTTCAGTTTAAGTCAGAAATAAAAAATGGCTATGGTTATTAAACCCATAAAACACAAAGATCAAAATTTTCCCGGTAACAGATTATTGTGATATATTGTGCGACATATGATGCAGGCCTAGTTATTACTAGCAGAACATTGGAATCTTGCAAAATTCAAACAACACAATTTCGGTACTGATCTGGTGTGAAGTGTTTTGTGGGCGGGCATTCAGAAAACAAGGTAAGGAATAAAGAAGAAAAAAGAAGGGTAAGGGTAAATGCATACAAAAACGATTACCTCCACAAATCCTACACCCTGCCTACCTAGCCTTCAGAATTTTAGCAAAAAAAATAAATCACCATATATGGATAAAAACTTGGTTCATTGTGGCTTTTGCTAATGGTGATCACGAATTAGGTCTTCGTTTAGATATACATACATATGCTATACATACTACATACGATACAAAAACCTCTCAAATAAGCGAGATCTAATCTAGAGAGCTAATTCTAGCGAGACCCCCTCAAAAAATTAATCATTTAAATTTAAAACCTCAATATAGTTCCCTTTCCAGATAGGGACGACCAGCCCCCTTTTCCATTTCAAGGCCTACCCCACTACCAGATTTTCAAAAATTAAATCGCACAAAAACTAAAACATACAGGCAAACACTATAATTATGATAAACCAAAGCTACGGTTATGGTAATATTAACTACAAAAGAAACGGCAATAAAGTAATCAAGTGATTGACAAGAAAAACAAAGGTCAGATTTTTTCAAAACACAAAAATCTATCAGAATAATATAGTTTTATCTAAAAATAGTGTCAACAAAACAAATCTTAACCAAAATTTACCATTCTAGTCCTTTCCCGCCCTTAGGTCTCGGAAGGGAGCTTATTGTAAGGTTGGGGTAGTAATACTTTTTTTTTGGGGTGGGGTGGGGTGAAGGGGGGTTATTTAGAGGGAGGAGGGAAAGGCAGCATCTCTCCCCCACTTTATAATGACTTTTTGGAGGTATCTGAAATATCTGTGAAGGTTTGGAGAAAACACAAACTGTAAAGCTGCAGTTTAATAAAATACACCCTAGTGGCCCTACTCTCCTGACATAACTGCCCCCCAGATCCCCTGCTAGTTAACTGACCTAACCTGGTCATTTATTACGCAAACCTAAACTTACTGAGGGGGTTTGCTTCCCCCAAGACCCCTATTGTGTCATTTTTCATTTCCGACGCTGGTGTAGGGGGTTTGAAATACTGCAAATAAGGTTATGAAAATATTGCCGATAGGAATAAGACACGTAGTTATAACCGTCCTCAACTTATAGACCTGTTTTTGCTTAACCTGGAACTGTCGCCAATAGGAATTTTCGCTGACGAAACGAGTGTTCCAATGTTCACGTCGGCTTTTGTTCCCATTTTTGGCGACTGTTTCCGGTTTTTATCTTGGATGTTAAATTTTACTAATATATACATTTAACAAACTTTTACTGGAACTATTGCCGAAAATTTGGATAAATTTCTAGCGTTTGCAAAAGAGCGAGGCATAGGAGATATGAAAATTAACTAACGTAACCCCCACCTTTAACTCACTAACCTAACCTAACCCCACCTTTTAACCAACTTAAGTCAAATTCGCATTAAAATGGATCCACGGCAAGGAATCAATTGAGGGGATGCAGGTCAATAAGAGGAAGAAAAGTGAAACTAGAGGAGTATTACTGACACGTTTACTCTTGAAAACCTCCGGTAAGCTTACGGTTAGGGTTGATGAGGTTTCTATGAACCATTAGTAATAACTTTGTGTGTGGAATCACAATGCGGGTATTTTGAGAAAAACCTATGGTTAGTTTCAAAGCTACAGGCAAACGTCTTCACTCAGAAACCACATACTACATAAGAGTTGGGGAAAAATGCTGCCCGTAAACACTTGCCTTTCTCCTCCCAATAAAAATTTCATATCTCCAAAAATAAGTATTTTTGACGGAAGCTCATTGAGAGATGTTTCTTAAAATCAATAAGGAAAACAGAACCAAACCCCACTCCCAATTCTGTATGGAATTCTGGTCTAGTGTAAAATAATACTTTTTTTTCTTCCACACCTCCACAGATCCCTTCAGATACCTCTAAAAAATTATAAAGTGGGGGGAGATGCCCCCCCCCCCAATAAACGACCCCCCTGGACCCTCAAAATTATAATATGGTTAATGACTAATCTAACCTCACTATAACCTAACCTAACCTCACTAATAACCTCCCAGCGAGACATTCCAAAAAAATAATGACTAAACCCAACCTTTATCTACCAATCCTGGTAAAATTTTAGTTTTTTTCCTGCAATTAGAATTAGATCGGAGCTTTTTGGGAAGGTTAGGTAAGGTTAGTAATATTATTTTAGGGAGTCCAGAGGGGGGGTTTTAAGGGGGCATCCCTCCCCCACTTTATAATACGTGTAGAAGTATCTGAAGGGATATGTGAAGGCCTGTCGGATGAAAGATTTAAAAAAATAATATAAGGACGGAAAGGACTCTTTGAATTTACCAGAATTAATATCGGCAAACGTTCCAGGTCACGCAAATAATCGATCGACAAGTTGAGGATGTTTATAACTACGTGCCTTGTAATGCATTAACTGCAGTAGAACTAAAAAAGGTTTATTCTAGTGTTTGCCCATACTCCCCTCTCCCACAAAACAAGCTTGGGGACCTGGGGGAATGCGGGATATTGGCGGGGTACAAAATAAGCGTCGCAAAACATAATTTTGAGTTTGGGGTGTTGAAAAAATTCAATAGAACTAGGGAAAATTCTTTGGATTTCTTCTGAAATCAAGAAATGTGTGTAGCTGCCGATCCTCACAGAATGATGACCGAAAATGTCGAGAACCCCCCCCCAACCGCGCTAGGAGGTTAGGTTATATTTGTTTAGGTTAAGGTAGGGTATATTTGGTTAGGCTAGGTTAGATTTGGTTAGGTTAGGTTAGATTTGGTTAGGTTAGGTTTTCGGACCAAATCGGTGGGTCAAGCCCCATGGTAGGTTAGGTTAGGTTAATTTTTGGGTTTGGGGAAATTTATAGATATAAGGAAATTACCCTAGATCTAGGGAACTTTATCCCCCTCCACAACTCCCTTAAATTTCGTGTTGCCGATGCATAATTTGTTCTCCACCCGAAAATCCATTCCCACAGATCCCCAAACTTGTTTGGGGAAGTGGGAGGGGTATGGGAAACACTATAATTTTACCCTAAAAAAGCCCACTAATAAGGGCGGAAAAGGACTCTAGAATTTTCCAACCAAGGAAAGCATAAGCACAAAAGAGTATGATACTGATAATACTCATTGACAGGGTTACCTTAATTACTTTCCCCCCCTTCCTGACAGCAGATCGAGGACGTTTAGGAGCGGGTGGGTCTAGTTGCTGAGCATGAGGCTGGTTTAGACTGAGAAGTGCGTGAGTACCTCGACGTCCCCCAACCATGGCCCATCAGGAGTCTGGCAACTTGGCACAGGGCCAGGGGCGGGGGTCAAGTTCTTAGCTCTTGTTTGGGCGAAGCAAGAGTGGAGCAGGTGCCCTCCGGTAGATTGTCGGGGGCCTGGAATTATCTTCAAATCCAATTTCGCTACATTCCTCATAGACACTTTCATCCAGTTGCTGTAGCAATCCCCCTGGAAGTGATCACTACAAATCCTTGCAAATGTCAACTTCCCTTTCCAAATTTTATCTTGTCCGCCGCACAAACCCCTTCATACTTTAACGTTTGGTATCAGTAGGAAACTTGTTTCAAACTTCTCTCGAAAGCCCCAGCTGTCTTGCTTTCACCATAAAGGATGCATGAATCTGGCATATCGCCAAAAAAAAATAAATCAGAAAAACACCCAAAAATCTCAAATACTATATATATCTCCTTGTGTTACATCCCTCTGAATCTGCGGGCGGAGAGCTTTCCCTTCCTACGTCACCGAGCCTGATCTTTAGTTGGCCGCATGTCTGGAGTATTTTGAGAACTCGGGGGTTTTGCAGAATTGATTGCGGATTATTTAAAAGCGGTGATGGATGCAAAAAGGGACGACGTATTGTTGATATACTCGTTAATGGCTATGATTTGATTGCATTAAATCAGGAATGATGAAATGGTTGGCGACTACTTTAAGTCTTCTTCTCCTCTAATGATACGCACGCGTTTAAAGCTCAAGTCGTTATCCCAATATAGTTTACTATCTCTGGTAACTTCGGGTGCACTGTTACCACATTTAAAGATACGCACGCGTAATGCTCAAGTCGTTATCCTAATATAGTTTATTATCTCTGGTAACTTCGGTTGCACGTTACCACATTAACGATACGCACGCGTAATGCTCAAGTCGTCATCCCAATATAGTTTACTATCTCTGGTAACTTCAGGCGCACTGTTACCACTTTAACGATACGCACCTACAGTGTTTTAAGCCGTTGTCCTATACTAATGTAGTCTATCCACTTCCAAAGTTTCCCTCTCCCCTCATTTTTCTGTTCCCTTCTTTTCCTTGGCCTCACACGGCTGGCTGGGGAATATTTCTGTAGTTGCCCCCTCTGCTAATTTGTGACCGCTTGGCCACCAGGTCCGCCAACGGGTCCTACCTTGGGGCCCCTTTAAGCCCCGTCACCCCAATTTCCCTAATCGAACCCCGATAGCGCCACCAATTTGATTATTGACGCTATCGTGAAATTTTACCACGATAAACGCAGACCCCCGATAGCCCCCAAAAACAATGTCACGCTGCCTGTACGTATGGTCATGATGGTCGTAAGATGGTCACGATGGAGTCATGACAGCTGTAAGGGCTTTCATCACGAATGGAAAATCAACGGTCATTTTGTCGTCACGATAGAGCTACGTAACGATAACCACGACTGTGCCATGAAACGTATCCGATAGTGTCAAGAGCCTCACACGTGGGTGGATGTTGCCATGGTAATGGAGAAGGAAGATAAAGATGGGAGAAAACCCGGGTTTTACGGTGTGGGATAGAGGGAAAGGGGGTAAACGGGGGAGGGGTTGTAATAAAGAAGGGGGTGTTGGTGGGGGAAACGGGGGGGAGGAGGGTTGGGGTGGAGAAGGGGGTTGTGGTGTTGGTGGGGATATGTGTGGTTACAAGGGGGTGGGTGGCATCTTCACGTGTTTAGGGGGTAGGGGTAGGAAGTAGGGGGGAAAGGGGGTGTCACCGCGTGAGGGAGTGGGGGGTAGGCAGACGAGGGGGGGTGTTACCGCGTGGTGAGGAGTATGGGGTAGGGAGACGAGAGGGGGGTGTCACCATGAGGTGAGGGAGGAGGGGGTAGGTAATAGAGGGTGGGTGGAGGGAATGCGAAAAGGGGGGGGGAAGGCGGAAGGGGGTGAGAAAAAGGGGGGGAAGGTAGGGATGATACGCGCGTAACGGTTTTCTTATCGTCACGTAGACATAAGACGATCACGGTAGTGTCACGAAGCTGCTACATTTATAAACGTAGCGTCACGATAGACTTACGTAGCGCTGCGTTGGGTACAAACATCGGGGAGCTTCCCGATTTTTTAGTGCACGCACTAACTTTTCGTGGCCTCGGCCGAGCGCGTCACGAGCGGTCACGATCGGTCACGATGGACCCATAACCAGGACCATGAAGGCGCTGCGCATTGCATTGTTGGCGCGTTCGTGGTTCGATTATGGAATGTGTGACGGGGGCTTTACCAAGGGCGAGAATATCACCTCCCCACAGGCGACTTAGCTCAGCGAACGTCGAGCTGCTTCTAAAGTTATCCTAACGTAGAAACCCCCTTCTCACTTCGTTTCGCTACGTGTCTAATTACTACTGGCTTAAAATATAAGCCTAACCAGTGATTCAGGACTGAGGCGTGGAGGAAAATTCCTCGTTAGCTTATTGATACTTATATGTTATTTCATCTCTTCCCCCATTAATGTAATTTCTCTCGTTACACATGCATTGCAGCAACGCGATAACTATAAATCATGTGATATATGGAAGAAACAAGGCGATAAAACAATTTTTCGCTGACAATTTGCGCGCGAGAAAACCAATGTTTTGGGTGTACTAGGCTGACTCCGCCCACCGGTTAAGCTCCGTCCCCTTGCTTCACCGAGGAGTGAACAGAAACGGTATGAGGGCCCCTCCCCTCCTTATATAATACCTTTATGGTTGGCCCTGACAGAGGTAAACATGACACCTCTCCCTCTATCACTCTCCAGTCTCCACGTCCACGACCAAAGGTGTTTTCTGCGGGGGATTTTTGGTTGCAACCGGAAAATTTTCGGTTGCAAACGGTCACAACAACAACAACAAATGTTTGCGGGTCGGGCCAATCATCTTCCCTGGATGGTTGAACAGGGCAGACATTCAGAAAGAGTTAAAGGGCTAAAAAGTGTTTAGCTTAACTAACTTCCTCTATTTGTACAACCCGGAAGTCGCGGGGATTCTGGTACGAGATATGGCAGTGGCGCTACGGTGTCACTATGGGTGATCTTTTCCGCTTGATAATCTCTCTATTCGTAACTGGTCTTCCTGCCATTCGGGGGAAGCAACCACCCCGGGAGGCGGGTCACAAACCCCGGCTAACACCCGATACCCATCACGGCTGGATGGACAAGGGCTTGGGGTTTTATTAAGGAAAAGGGAGCCATTATACCTTCAGTCTGATGCGTGGCGGTTAGTGGCAGCTACCCGCCGGGCTGGTGAAGCGAGGTGGTCTCGGTCAGGGTCTCGGTGAGGTGCTGCCGTTCACCACTCGGCCCATCACCCCATAATAAACTCACCACGAGTGTAGGAGATAGGTTTAAGGCCTAATTTTATTTGTATACTTGCCCTGTTCAGTTCTTGAGTCAGAAAACATCATATATACTCAATTTATGAGTATTTTTATGTATATTGCGTGCTCTACAACTGCCTAGAGGCAGTTGCCTGGTTTTGACAGCTCAACGTCTTTAAATACGTCATCAATCTGCCCGCAGAATGCCAAAAGTTGCCCAAAACAGCTGTTGGAAGTCGCTAGGTCGTGAAGACCGGAAGTTAGCCTCTCTGAATGTAGCCCCTGGGATCGAAATTTGAGCAACCGAAAATGTTTCGGTTGCAATCAGGATCCCCGCAGAAAACGCCTCAAATGCCTCATCTCCCGTGTCTGTCGCTCCACCTGGAACAACACGCTCGGCGATGACCTCTGCGTTACCTCTATGGGCCAATACCGAAGATCAGCCGTGGATACGGAAAAAAGTCCCGCGTCCTGGATGTCCCCCTTACCCGCCTGATCTTGATCTTGATATTACAAGTGACCTATCCTGCAAAGGCATTACCGGCTGCTCCTGTAGAGAAAAACACAAACAAAAGGAAACAAAACAAAAAACTACATACAAGCATCCAGTCCTATTGTCTATTTCTCATACACCACATTATTTCCAAAAACTCTTTCACTCTATCAATCATTCGTCCCCTTGTCTCACCACACAGTCCCAGCAGCAATAACATCCATTCTCTTCCTATCCTTTGAACCACCTCATTAATTTCACATCCCCATTTCAGTCGAAACCACACGCATCATTTCCATTCTTTCCCCGTTATACTTCTCACATTCTAGGTAGGATCACATGTTCCACTATTTCATCCTTTCATTCTACTTTGCTGCGGTACTCAGACCATCTAACCTATATAATTCCTAGCATTCACATCCATAAACTGTGTCCTGGGTTAGAAGAGATCGAAGGTCGCCACACAAGGTTCCATCATACAAACTTTCATACGCTGGTGCCTCTTTCTCGTTATACCATTCTAGTGTTTTCTTTTGCTTCATCTCATTCTTCCACTTACTCAGTCCCACATATTTCACTACTTTATCGATCTCATTTTTCCACTTTCTCACATCCCACTCAAGGCCTTCTCCGTCACTGTTCATCATCTTCCATTCAACAACATTCGTTCTTCCATCTATCAGTTGATACATCCACCAAAATCGCAATCCACTTCTATCTACCATTTGTTGGCATCGCTAACCCCCATTTACTGCTGCATAGGAAGCACTGAGGAGGCTGTAATACCAGTAATTCTACGTGTTTTCCTGACGAGGTAAGAAACCAAACAACTGTATTCAAGGGTAAACAAACAAGCGGCAAAATTCTACCGTAAGAGTCCTTTCCCGCAATTATTTGTGGGTTTTTTCCTCCAGACCTTCATAGATCCCTTCAGATACCTCTAAAACGTAATTAGGTAAAAATGGACGAGGACTGCGCGGTCATTTTCTGAGACACTGACTACCTACCGTAGATAACACTAAAGTCGCCAGGACAACGTTTTTTTTTATGGTCAATTTATAGTTTCACCCAACCAACGATTTTCCGATGCGCCTTATGTTTTTCTGGTGTGTTTTTATGTGTTTTGAATGAATCTCCTAACCGTTTCTGTCGCAATGTTTTTTTTTTTTTTTTTTTTTTTTTTTTTTTTGCCAAAAAATGAAAAAAAAATGAACCTAAACCTAACCATAACCTAACCTTTACCTATACCTAACCTAACCTTTACCTAACTAAAAATAACTAACCTTTATCTACCTACGGTTGTACCTACCTACCTTTAAAAAAAAAAAAAAAAAAAAAAAAAAAAAATTTGCGACAGAAACGGTTAGCAGATTCATTCAAAACACATAAAAACACACCAGAAAAACATAAAGCGCATCAGAAAATCGTTGGTTGGGCGAAACTATAAATTATCCTTTTTTATTTACAGACGTGTGTCCTACATTACATTTCTACACAGACGTTAATACCTACATTTCTACATCCATGATTTCAGGAAAGTTAGAAGGGGCTATCTGCTGGAGAGTCTGTCTCATTTTGTGTATTCATTGTCATATTATGGCTATACTAGATGAACAACTAAAAAAAATATCAACAGAGTGGCGACCTACACTAAGATCGCCAGCTAGTGTTTACGTTCTAAGTGTCCTCTCGCCGTCTTCGTCGCCCGAAAAAACAACGAGTAGCGAAATTTGAAACCGTATATACTTGCAGATACAAAGCATAAAACAACGCTGAAACAGAGTAGATTATACAGTCATGATATAAACTACTGTGTATCATCTTCAGTGGCACATACAAATAAGTAATTATGCTATAATTCGTAATATATGGCGCCTGGCGACATTAGTGCAGGTGGGGACTATAGTGTTATCTACGTAGTTTTTCCGGTAAAATTTTGGTAGTGGGCTTTCACCGATTTCGAGACGAAAACTTAGTTTTCCTGAATAGTTTTGATATATTATTGAATTGATATATGAAATATTATTGAATGAATCTGGCACTCATTTTTGTCGGAAATATTTTTTTTTACAGGTGTAAGGGGATGTCCGCCCCGCCCCGCAGACCTTGCTCTGCTTTTCACTGCCGTAGTATTGATAGTTTTTTTTCTTTTTCTTGATATCATCTGTTACTAAAGTAACAAGTGGTAACGGCGGTAGCGACCGCGCAGTTCTCGTATATTATAAGCCGTAATTATAAAGTGGGGGAGAGATGCCCCCATCAACCCCCCTTCCCCCCTAAATGAACTTGGACTCCTTGAAATATTATTACTAACCTAACCTCACTATAACCTTACCAATAACCTCCTAGTGAGACCTAAAGGTGGGAAAGAACTAGAATTTTACCAGGCTAGGTTAGGTCAGCAGTCGGCAACCTGCGGCTCTTTCAAGAGACCTGTGCGGCTCCTGCCACCTACTTAAAAATCTCCAAATTATCGTTAAAAAAATAAGAGATAAAATACTGGTATAGGTAGCTGCAGTACAATAGTGTATGTGACCTAGGTCCTAAGTCTAGCAAAATATGGGGATGAATTTTTGTACTTATTAACTTATACTTGTTCGTAATTTCCATTCATAATTTACACTGCGGCTCCATCAGCACTTGTTTTTCTGCCAAGTTTGAAGAAACTAGCTCTTCTCGAATTCTGGGTTGCCGACCTCTGGGTTAGGTTATATTGAGGTTAGGTTAGTAATGATTTTTTGGGGGGGTCTCACTAGGAGGTTATTAGTGAGATTAGATCAGGTTATTTATTTATTTATTTAATTTATTTATTTATTTATTTATTTATTTATTTTTATTTTTTTTTATTTATTTATTTTTTTTTTTTTTTTTTTTTTTTTTTTTTTAATTTTTTTTTTTATACATTTGTGCCTATAGCGCTTGTAGGCAGTGGTGATCCAGGG
Organism: Chionoecetes opilio; assembly: GCA_016584305.1. Classification (NCBI taxonomy): domain Eukaryota; kingdom Metazoa; phylum Arthropoda; class Malacostraca; order Decapoda; family Majidae; genus Chionoecetes; species Chionoecetes opilio. Next base: position 114,259 of record JACEEZ010016151.1, on the reverse strand, counting down.
ATCGGATGGTAGTCTCTGGAGGTTCACTTGAGGGGTGTGATGGTTGGTCCTCGCCCGTGGTGGCGCAGGCAGGATTTTTATAGTGACGCCTGTGATTAGAGGCTCATGCCGCCCCCCTGTGTCCTCCGATGCACTCGCAATCGAAGGTAGAGTTGATGGACAGGGCATGTGGGTGTTCTTAGGCCACTCGACGGTGCAGAAAGGTTTTGGTTTTCTTCGGGGATCGAACTCGGGTCACCGAGAACGCCAGTCGAGACGCTAACCACTCCGCTACCGCCTCCCCATGGTGAGGTTAGATTAGTAATATTTACCATATTATATTTTTGAGGGGTCCAGGGGGTTGTTTAGAGGGGGGGAGGGGGGGTGAAGGTATTCCTTATAAATCATGAACATTATTGGTACCAATACAGATCCTTGTGGTATCCCACTAAATACCTTTCTCCATTCAGACTTTTCATCCTTTACTATTGTTCTCATTTCTCTTCCTCTCAGATAACTTTCCATCCAGGTTTTGATTATCCCTTTGATTCCTCCAATATTTTCCAATTTCCAAAGTAGCCTCTCATGTGGATATTTAACAAATACCTTTTTAAGATCTAGATATACACAAACTGCCCATCCATCTCTTTCTTGTGTTGTATCAATTACTCTTGAATAAAGACTTATTAAGTTGGTCACACATGATCTCTTTTTCCTAAAACCATACTGCCGGTCTGTTATTATACCTTCATTTTCTAAGTATTCTGTCCATTGCTTCTTTATTATCTTCTCACATATCTTGCATACTGTGCTAGTCAATGACACTGGTCTATAATTTGGTCTATAATTTAATGGTTCATCCATCTTCCCATTTTTATATATTGGTACTATATCTGCTTTCTTCCACTCCTTTGGCACTTTTCTCATTGTTAATGAGCACTTTATTAAATCATATACTGGTTCGACCAACTGTTTTCTGCACTCTTTTAAAACATAACCCGACACTCCGTCTGGTCCTATTGCTTTCCTCTCCTCCAATTCCTTCAACAATTTACAAACTTCCTCCTTCTCTATTTTTATTTTCCACTTCTTTCGGACTTTTTTCATTCTCTGTGGTTCATTGAATTTTGATTCTTTCGTGAATACTTGCTGAAAGTTTTTATTTAGAATTTCACTCATTATTTTTGGATCTTCATATATCATATTACCTTCTTTCAGTCTCTCCACTTTGTCCTTATGCTTGATTCTTCCATTGATAAATCTGTAGAACAGTTTGGGTTCTTCCTTACACTTTTCTACTACCGTAGTAGTTATATCCTTCTCATAACTCTTCTCTTCCTCTCTCCTTATGCACACATATTCATTTCTTGCTAATTTATATTCTATTTCTTTTTGTCCGATTTTTCTTTACTTTTTTCCATGCCTCATCCCTTATTCTCTTTGCCCTCTCACATCTTCCATTAAACCATTCTCTCTTTCTCTTTTCTCTTGGTGTATATAGTGGTACGTGTTTTTCAACTCCTTTCTCATATATGCTCAGAAAAATGTTGTATTTCACTTGCACATCGGTCACTCCTTTCATTTCTTCCCAGTCAATTTCTCCATAGTATTTTTTAAGTTATTCCATGTAAATTTTTCCAAAGTCTTTTCTGCTCCTTTTGTACAATTCATCTTCCTCCTTTATTTCCTCTTTCGTTTCCATTTCTAAGATTATATGGTCACTTTTTCCAATGGGGCAGCCATAATTGATCTCATTTGCTAGGTCTATACACTAAAACTCTTATAACTCGGCATGATAGGGGTTCTGGCCTTGCCGAGTTATGCAAATGCCTTCCTGATATGGGTAAAAATTCAACATTTTGTAAATAAAGTACACTCAACCCTCCGCTATCGCGCCTTATTGGTGCCGCTATAAGCGCGCTATAGCCGAAATCGCGATAGCTGAACAATAAAACTAATGGTAATAATTCTAATTGATGCCAGGATCCCCAAGATGACAATATATTTTACAACTTTTTTTTCTTTTCTTTGGTATTTTCAACCAGTAATTGAGTATGAGGTTAGATGTGCTCTTTTCTTATACATGTTGATGTGTTAAGAATGATGGTGACATTCAAAATCATCAAAAATGCTTCATTAGGTTAGGTTAAGAATTTTACAGAAAAAGTAGGTAATTCCCGTAGACCTTTTTGGGATTTGTATTTTGACGTATTTTTGGCCTATGTCATCCCATAGAGTGTTCACCGGATATATTTTATGTCATCCACATAATCTATTCCCAGCACAACACTCGTTTTGCACTTTCCCCACCCAAAACCTCCCATTCGTGAGAGGTCTCCAGGTTTGTTACGGAGGAGGGGGATAACAGCCACCCACCGGGCAGGCTAAGGAAGACATGGAGGCAGGGGCGTAGCTAGACATTTGGGGGCTCGGGGGCTTACTTCCTGGAGGGGCCCCTTCTAAAGTTTGCAGGTGTTTGGGGGGGGGGGAGGCGAGCGAAGCGAACCCAGCCAGCTGGGGGGTTTCGGGGAAATGTTTTGGAAAATGAACATATTTTGGTGCATTTTGACACTTTCTGAGACTTCTTTCAATGCCCATGAATCCTTTTTAATCCGAATTATTTTCAGCACTGATTGAGTGCTGAATTATTTTCAGCACTGATTGAGTGATGCATTTGGGGGCCCGGGGGGCGATTTCAAACAGCCCTCCCTCGCCCCCCCCTTAGCAACGCCACTGCATGGAGGCAGTGTATTGAAGAGGATCTGGCAGCATTGGACATTGAAGAACTTGACACAATGGATAAAGATAGTTGGAAGCGTATCATAGGCCGTCTAACCTCATAATATGTTATGGGAAAATCTGACTTTAAACAGAAAGAAGACCAGTCAGCAACACTAAATGTAGCGAAATGTTGACAGTTTCAAGGGGTATGATACCCTTGGGCAGTCATAGTCTCCATTTCAACGTTATAATGATTCTAAAACGATACCATTATCATCACAACATGTCGAACATGACATAATCTACTGTATGCACGGTCTCGTCTTTGTTTATATATGGACAGCTGACTTGAATGTTTTCCTCGGGCCGCCATGTTTGACTAGCGGCGGCGGCCCCAAAACCTGTTTGTAAAGAGGCAATGGTGCTCCCCGGCACATTTAAGGCTTTATCAGTACTGCTAAAACTTAAACAAGTTTTGTGAATAAACGACAGGTAAAACTCCTTATTTTATTATTTTTGGTATGGAGAAAAGACTCCCGTATGACTTGCTTAATAGCCCTCAAAAACCTGTGTACAATGTTGATGATTATGCTAAATGTGAACTTAGGGTTTTCTCTGACTTATATTCCGGTGTCAGAGATAAATTACAGGCTTCTAAGACTGCTATGTGCTCACAACAACACCGGCGCTCTTCACCCGTTCAAATCCGAGTTGGTGACTGTCATGATTCGAGTCCCGGAAAGGAACTCTAAATTAGCTCCTAAATTTGTGGGTCCGCGCCTGGTAGTAAGCAACTCCATGGAAATAAGTTTGATATTTTGTATCCGTGGTTAAATACATTAGAAGTCATTCACAATGATCGACTTAAATGGACCAATGCCAAGCCTGATTTATGCTTAGTAGAAACTGCTAAACTTAGCGATGCTACGCGGCTTGAAACTAACAAATTTAATTCTGCTGACCAAACTCATGCTTATAATTTATGCCCTCGTAATTGATAGCTTTTCTTTTAATTGCCTTTCTTGGACAGCTCTAATGCATGCTATTTGGTATAGGCATAAATGCATGAGATCTGGAAGAACTTAGGGAGCAATACAATCAACTAACCTCCTTGGCTTCCTCTATTGATAAACTCATACATTTAAATTGCATGATTACTACTTGACTTAACACTAGCACTTAATCCACTAGGAGATCTTGCCTCTTTCACTAACTCCTTGAGAAAGACCTTCAATACTATTCAATCCGAACACAACTTTTATAAAGCTTTTACTGTGTTAGAACAAGCACTCCCTGTTTTGACTAAGTCAGTTCATTCTATTGTAAAAACTAACAAACAAATACTAACAAATATGGTTGATGCAGCGTGTGGAAGAGTCACTTCTTCACTCTTTCCTGTTAAAGATTTTATGCATGCCTTGAACTTAGGAAAGAAGAATTGCAAGTTGAAATCTTTGTTTGATTTAAGTGGTATTCAACATTATTACCCTCTCCTTGAATCAGTGCTGACGTCAGATGACTTGTTAAGACATGATAAATATGTTCTTATTCAATCCGAACATGTGTTTGAAGTTCACAAAGTAAAAAGTAATAATAATATATAAATAAATAAAGGAAAAGGTTCATAATGGAAATATTTTTTAAATTTCCTTTTTCAGTGAAAGAATCTGTTATGATACTGAATCAACCAAGTACTGTGGTGTTAATTGATAATGAGTATACCCAGTATGCTACTAGACGCATGTCTGCCAGGCAAATGCTTCTCAGGCCTTATCGTTGTGTCCTTACACCCACTTGATTTCATGACCATTCTTTCACAAAAGTTTCTTCGGACATCACCATTTCTTCTTTACACAAACATTCTATGTGCCTGTAGTATGTCCCGAAGGTGCAGTGTATCAGAAAGTTTCCGGTCATTTCGCAATTCTAATTGCTTGCTTTTGCGCTCTGACTATTTGAATACTTTTCCTGAAAAACTGCACGAAGGATTTGTAGCTAATTTCACTGCTCGACTTTTCCCTATTGACAGCTTGAAGTATATACATTTCTCAAGCATTAAATATGTCACTAATACCATTTCTGAGCTTACACTATCTAATTTCTCAGAATTGGAAACAACCGTACAGGACTCTTTACCTGTCTACCTTAACCCAGCTGTTCATTTTTCTTCCATGATTAGGCCAATCATAATCATCATCATCATAGTAATTCCACTTTGCTTTGTTGTTAGGAAGGCCCTATCTTTGTATGTTCTCCTGAAGGGCAATATCCGACAAAATCAGGTGAATACAGTAAAATCCTTATAACTCGGCACGATAGGGGCTTTGGCCCTTGCTGAGTTATTCAATATGCTGAATTATGCAAATGCCCTCCTCTGATATGGGTAAAAAAAAAAAAAAATATATATATATATATATAATAAATAAATAAAAATTGTAAATACAGTACTGTAAAAGCATAAAAACAACACTTACCAGTGAACGGGTAGCAGCAGGCATGTAATCCAAGCAGAGGGGAGCCTTGTTGTAACATGTAGAAGATGTTAACTTTTAACACTGGTATCACTTACGCAATCACTTTAATCACTTTATAATCACCACACTGTACTGTATTGTATTGTATACAGTACTGTACCTGTACAACTTAATTTTACATCACTTGAGCACTTAATTACTGCAACACTATACTTGTACCTTAAACTGTGAAACAGGCCTTAATCACTAATGTACAGAATTATTTTTTATGTCACTCGGGGTCACTGCTACTGTCGAAAATGTGAGCTGGCAGATTAGGGGAGATACTGCTTAGGAAGCTGCAACCAGACTCACTACTTGTAGAGGGCTGAGGTTCCCTGGCGTGTGGCTTTGGTTTGAAGAAGGCTGAAATTTTCGTTTGTTTCTGACTTGTATATTGTCTCTTGATAACAGCATTTCTTATGTCTCTCATAGGTGTGTAGAATGTATCAAATTGGTGTTCCACCAACCCCTCCAAAACCTTGTCCAGGTGAAAACGAAGCTGAGACAACTTCATGCTGGCTGGCTGGTCAGCTTCGTCGTCACTGTCAGCTTCAGCAGCAGCCTCCGCCTCTTGCACAGCACTAGCTACTATGTCCTCTTCTGTCTGATGGTGGTAGCCCAGAGCCTCAGCATCACTCTCCAGCCACTCGACTATGTTCTCCTCAGTGACTTCGGGCTCACCACCTCTGTGCACTGTTGCAGTGAAATCTTCTAGACCAAACCCAGTGAAGTCCACTTCTACTGCAGTCCCCTAAAGCAACTTGTTCCATGCATTGCTCAGGGTGGTGGACTTGAGCCCGTTCCACGCCTCAGCCCAGTTATACACAGTGTTGCATAAGTTGTACGCTTTGAAATTTGCAAGCTACTGAGCCCCCCTTGTGTCCTCTTGTCCCTCTACCTCTTCTACCACAAGGCACTCCTCCAGCTGCTTGTTTCTGTAGTGTCGCTTGCAGGCCTCGATCACGCCCTGGTCCACAGGCTGGATTAGGGAGCTGGTGTTGGGTGGCATAAACATCACTTTAATTCTACCACCATGGGCCTCCAGTTCATCTCTGCTGGGATGTGCTGGGGCATTGTCAAGTAGGAGGATGGCCTTGACATTCTCCATTGTGATTGCCAGCACAGTTGTCTGGAAATTAATAACAGCAGGCACAAAAAAATGGTGGAACCATTCACTGGTGAGTTCACGATTAAACCAGGCTGAGAGGTTGCCCCTGTAGATAACAGGCAGGTTACCCATGACGTTTTTCAGTGCCCGTGTTTTTTTTGCCTTGCCTACAACCATGGGTTTTAGCCTGCGCGACCCGTCAGTGTTTCCACAGCACATAATGGTGATCCGATCCTTAGCTAATTTCCTCCCTGGAATGTGCCTTTCCTGCTTTGATGCCTGGGTGTTGGCGGGCATAGACCTCCAAAAAAGCCCCGTCTCGTCAGCATTGTAGAGTTGGGAGAGAAGGAGGCCAGACTCCTGGATAATTTTCTCCAATTTCTGACGGAAGGGCACCACCGATGCTTGATCAGCACTAGCACTCTCTCCAACCAC
>JACEEZ010016151.1:77500-102500 GCA_016584305.1 Chionoecetes opilio | reverse complement strand
GGACCGATCGACCAATATACATTTTTTGCATAGGTTATGTGCTCACATAGAGCGAATTCACATAGATTGACCTCATTTATCGACCAATTTCTCGTTCTATGTGGGACCCTAGTGTACTGAGTACAGGGAGGTCCCGAAGATACGAGCAGTTAGGTTCCACCTGGCATACTCGTAAAGGGAAATATCGTATAACAAAACACATAACTAGTGGTAAAATATAGGTTTGGTTCCAGGACCCCATCAATTAAAAAAAGGAAAGAAAAAAAAGAGACAAATTTTTCAAGCTAAAATAAACAATAACAAACACACAGCGTGTATATTACCCACACTGTACTACCTATTCTGTAGAAAAAACATTCTGAAAGAGAAAATAGCACACAAAATAACATAACTGCACATTAATTAAACATAAAACATGCATAACAAGCAAAAAAGACATTGTAATGTAGGGGACGCCGCGTGATACAAGAGAAGGTAGTGTAGGGGTCCCAAGGTTGGGGCCGCACACCTGCTAATTACCCCTAAAGGTCAGGCCGCGCCATATGCTTAATTGCCCTTCAGGTTATGCCTTGCTAGGGGTGACCTGACTGCAGTCCCAAGGTTGGGGCCGCACACCTGCTAATTACCCCTAAATGTCAGGCCGCGCCATATGCTTAATTACCCTTCAGGTCACGGCTTGCTAGGGGTGACCTCACTGGGGTCAACCAAATCCCCCTTTGTCCAGCCTGGGAGTGGTAGGGTTTACATTTTGAACTTGATCATTTTACTCACCCCAGTTTGAATGTCGTATCATTGGATTTTCGATCTCGTATATTGAAAATAGACCCTAATTTACACATCTCGTATCATCGGATTCTCGTATACCGAATGTTCGTATAACGGGACCTCCCTGTACTGAGGAAGTACTACAATATTCGTCTTGGAAGACGCATGAGTATTTTTCAGGGTATATTTTAGGGGAAAAAGTGCATTTTATAAGCCGTAAAATATGGTGAATGGAGGAATGCTCCTGTAAAGACAAAAAAATGGGAAACAAACTTTATTGGAAACTCTAAAAAAAAAAGTGAAAATCATTGACATTTCATTTCCTTACTCTGGAACATGATCTGCTAGCACAAAGTCTTCAAATTAGTAAATTCCCTTTTTATACGGCCAAACAAAACTGTTCACGGCCAAATTTCATGATTTTGGCCGAAAAATCGGCCACCTGGCAAACCTGGTCTAAGGCAGCGTGCGTGACGCCAATGGTAGGAAGATGTGTCCCGTACGTGTACGAAGCAGCGCGAAACTCGGGGAGATAATGTGCGAAAGTCGAGATGGTAAGAATTTAGGACGCAGTGCGAAACTCTGATAGCGTGAAACTCGGGAGGGTACTGTACTGTATAAATGTAAACCATCGGTACCGATCGATACTTACGAGTGTTTTGTTGTCGTTCTCCTTCAGTCTTTTTTCCTCTACCCCTAGGCCATAATCCTCCCCCATTGTGCATAATAGCTTAATGATAATTATGGATGATTAATTATAATGAATAGTAAAGCACAAACGAAGAAATTTTGGACGACGTAGACAATTAAGATGACGTAGATGAGGCTGGGTGAGGCGGTTTTGGTTGATCAGCTGTGCGTGTCCGTGACTCCGTTTATTAAAGAACATGGTTATCTCTTGCTCTGTGCTTGTTGCTGCCTAAGCTTGTTCTTTAGTTCTGTTTATGGTTTGACAGCAGCTTCTATTTGTCTTTTTACGATTAGGGCACTCCCCAAAACAAACACGTTGCACGCAAGCGGGTAAACACAAGCTAGTGTTTGGATTACTGGCGAGAACTGGCAGAGTGGCGGCCCTCTCGTGGCTATATGCACAAACATGATTGCGCGTGCCATTCAAACTCCTTATTTCTTGCATTTCTTCATTATACACTACCCTCCCGAGTTTCGCGCTTGCTTTCTTCCGGAGGCATAGGGCGAAATTCGCGGATCGCGAAACTCGGGTATTAAAAACACTGTAAAAATGCTTATTTAGTCCGGTTTTTTTTTTTTTTTTTTTTTTTTTTTTTTTTTTTTTTTTTTTTTTTTTTTTTTTCGGTGTGTGTGTGTGTGTGCGTGTGTCTACAGCGCCATTAGGCAGTGACCTCCAGGGGTGGGATGGTAGGCCCTGGAGGTTAACTTGAGGGCTGTGTACCTACCGTATTTTACAGCTTATAAGACTTCACTTTTTCCCCCAAAAAATATCCTGAAAATGCCCCAAGCCCCTGTCCACCCAGCAGTGAATGGGTACTGGGTTTAGCCTAGGGTTTGTGACCACCTCCCGGGGTGGTGGCTTCGGCCAACACTACGTAGAGAAGAGGAGGGGTAGAAGAGCTTGAGATGAAGCTCGAGTTGGGAGCACCCTACGGATGCTGTTTTGGTCTGAGTGAGTGAGCTTGACACATATCTTGTCAGCTGTGAGTTGGTGTGACAGTGTTTACGGCAATACACTGTCACAATGCCTTCCTCTCTTCTCTCCTGTCTCCTCCAGTACCTCCAGAAACCACAGTACCACACACGTCATGGTTAATCACTTATAAAGGGTATTTTGTGGTAATAGTAAGGAACGGCGGGGGTGTAAGGTAAGGTGCTACTTATTTTGAGGTGTTACCTATCTTATGCGACACCGGCTGCTCCTGTAGAGAAAAACAAACAAATGGAAAAAAACAAAGCAAAACTACAAGCTATACTAAGCCTATTATAATACTATACTAAGCAGGAAGGAAGGAAGACCTGTCCCGTACGTCTCTTATGGGAGGCGGTAGCAGAGTGGTTAGCGTCAAGATATATGTCAAGCTCGAGCACGAGCTTGACAGACGACCTACAAAGTGATACTAAGCAGAAAGGGTCACAAGAAGAAGAAGTCTCCGAGTGGCGTTCTCGGTGATCCGAGTTCGATCCTTGATGAGGGCTGTAAAATCCACTTAAAATCTTTCTCTGCACCGTTGAGTGGCCTAAGAACACCCACACGCTGCCCATTAACTCTACCTTCGATTGCGAGTGTATCGGAGGAAACAGGGGGCGGCATGAGCCTCTAATCACAGGCGTCACTATAGAAATTCTGTCTGCGCCACCACGGGCAAGGGCCAACCATCACAGCCCTCTAGTTAACCTCCAGGGCCTACCATCCCACTTCGGGAGGTCACAGCCTAACGGCGCTGTAGGCACACACACACACACACACACACACACACACACACACACACACACACACACACACACACACACACACACACACACCACAAAAAAAAAAAAAAAAAAAAAAAAACGAAGAAAAAAAACAACGCGAAACTCGGGGATATAATGCACGAAAGTCGGGATGATAAGAATTTAGGACTCAGCGCGAAACTCGCATAGCGTGAAACTCGGGAGGGTAGTGTATTTCATTATTTATTATTATTTATCCCAAGGGTTGAAAAACTGCGAGAAATCAAACCCGCGAGCCTGAAACTCGCAAGCATGAAGGGTTTACTGTATGAGTTTTTGCAATTGCGATGCCAGCGCCGAGCCTTTGTTTACATATATACAACGCCAAGCATTTGTTCGCATTAGCGCACCCTTCTCGCTCAGCGAGAGCGGGATTAGCGCATTAGCGCACCCTTCTCGCAAATAGCCCGCTCAGTGATATGGTGGTCAGGGTGTAAATAACCTCTTAATAAGTTTCCTGAATAATAAACACTTTTATTCAACACACATATGCAAAAGTAGCACCATACTCATCCCACGATTGATCCTATCCATCCCGCGTCCTGGATGTCACTCACACCTGCCTCCGCCTGGACCACACAAAACTCACGCCTCACCTACACCGCCTACGTCTGTTCCCTGACCCTCACTGCCCATGGTGCAGGAACATTTCAGAAACCATTGAACACTTCCTGCTGCAGTGTTCATGCTTCTGCTCCCATCGTGTAGTGCAGTGGTTCTTAAACTTTTTTGCCTCGCGCCCCCCTCAGCATTATGCATAGATCCCACGCCCCCCTACCCATAAAATATGTTTAAACGTTGTGTTGCGTATATCTACAATTATAACTTGCTTATGGGTACATGGATGAATTATATAGATTATTATTGGTTATTTTTATGCACTACTATACTTCATTATAGTAGAGACAATTTCCATAGAAAACAAATGAAAAAAATATAATGAAACCATATTTCATCTTTTATGAAGACTATTGGCTGACAGAGAAAGCTACATCTGCATATGAACTTTACATATCCCAGTATTAACCAATTTCTAATTTGTCCTTATCTAAAAAATGCAAATATTTTAGTTCCATTTTTTTTTACTCAACTAGTTTCAACATCATACTTATAAACTGAAACTGAAAAGTTATTAAATAAAAATAATTACTACAAAAGCAACTTTATTTTTACTGTCATTCCAATTCATTGATCATTGCTACAAAAATTTATATTAAAAAAACAATATCATTACAGCTTATGGCCTGGGTGACTTTGCAGTACTCATTAGTCATGATCAGTGGGAAGGGTGATGCTGGCTCATTTGGCTAACTAGTCTGGAAATGTTTGGTGGTGTTTGGCTCAGCACCCATCGGAGATCACTCGCCACATCAAGCTTGTTTCTTTGCTTTGTTTTCATTCCAACTAATGCTGAAAACCTTACTTCACACAGATAAGTTGATGAAAATGGGACAATGACTTGTAAGACTCGCTGACTGATTTTCTGGTAAACTGAAAGATATTTTATCCAAAACTTTTCCAGACCAAGAAAAGTAAAGTCATCTTTTGCCACAGAATTAAATTTCAGTTCAAGGAACTCTTCTTGCAAGGCTTCCGGGACATCATCTACTTCCAAGGAAAAGGGGTTCCTGGCAAGACTGAATTCAAAACTCCCTTCGCTGATGTTAGGAAAGTGTAATGTTGAAACTCCTGTTCCAGTCCTTGAAGGTGATCGAGACCAAGACCAGTCTCGAGACCTACAACACTGGTGCATGGCATCATTGCTCAAGGTTGTCATGCATACAACACACTGGGGTACATCAAAGTCTCCCTTGCTAAGTGATGTGAAGCCATATCTAAGGTACTCCAGCGTATTTCCTAGTTTTTCCATGATGAGCCATTTTCTTCCAGGTTTCTGTAAAAAATAGCAGAACAAAACATAAGATAATGCATAGATATGGTTGGTGTTACTATAATTATACTATTCACAGCCCTTGATTATAGGGAAAGAGTAGGTTATATAAATAACTTATGAACATGAATGAAAAAAGAAAAGAATAGAAATCATAATAATAATAATAAAGATAATAATAATAATAATGATAATAATAATAATAATAATAATAATAATAATATCTACTTCCATGCAATCGTTATAATTCATATTCAAAACTACACTAAACAGTAAGCACATTAAAAATGCAGACTTCTTAGCTGCAAATGCAGTAATGTTCAGGGCTTGTATACTTACTAATAGACTACGTACATAAATCCAGGTCTGAGACTCGCCACTGTCTTGTTGGTCAAGCTGCTACTCAGCGACTGACGTCAGTCTGGCTGCATCCCGTGGTTATATAGGAGCGGAGCAATTGCGTACCAGACTCGTTCAATTCCTGATCGCGTTCAGTTCCTCCTTTAACACGTCTCTGACTGCTCGTGGCCCCCCTGGAAACTTCTGGCGCGCCCCCCAGTTTATGAACCACTGGTGGAGTGGTACACTCTCAACTCCTTGCCCTAAACGCTTAAGTCAAATCCGCGAAACTATATGCATTGATCTTATGGGAAATATGCTAATCGGGACCCAGAGCTTCCCTCCCTCACCTCCATTTACTGTACAGTACAGTACGGTACTGTACTGCATTAATTTTATGGTACAGTACTGTGCGTCGCCTCTGTGGTGTAGTGGCTTGTGCGCCTAGCTATGAATCTGCGAGGCCTGGTTCGAATCCTAGCCAAGGCAAGTTAGCGGCCAGCCCAACCAGCTGTTCATCCTTCATTACGCGGATGGTCGATTAATGGGTACCTGAGAGAAACCTGGGGAAGGTAACTGTGGTAACCCGGATGTCATACTAGTCCTGTGTCCCGGGGTAGTGGGTTCTAATCCACCACAACAGGCTCAAGGGCTAATGCGACGGATATGAGCACCGAGGCCATGCACAGCATAGCGTATGCCCCCATCGTTACCTTTACTGTACTGTAACATGCAATATAAAATCAAAACATCATGATATATTACACAAGAAATAATATTTACTAAAGGGAGCATACACACATATTGAAAACACACTCTCACTCCATCCTACATAACACTCACCAAAAACAACCAGAGAGTAAAGAGCTTGATGGGCAGGGTTACTGTGCCCCACCACTGCCTCCAACACCATCTCCAACGCTCCTCCGACTCCTGATTAGCTGCATCTCCGCCTCCATCACACCTTTCTTGCTCTGCACCTCCAAAGCAACACACTCAATCTCTTTCATATCACCAGCTTGTTCCTTCTCTTGCTTCTCAACAAAGCCTGAAAATTTGTAGTCTTCCAGAAGGTTGGCAACGGCTTGGTGATCAGGTCGGTGGCCATGATCTACTAAGCCCTCAGCCTCAACTGGAACTTTTCTTGGTGCCTGGGGCCTCGGTTGCAGAAAGCGAGTGATCAATGATTGTTGGCTTTCCTTGACCCGAGTGTAGACCACTGTGTTGAGGAGGGAGATGGCTGTCAAACACTCCAACACTTTTTCTTTGTTGGTGAAGGCAAAATTCTTAGTGTCCTCAACAAAAGACTCACAGCCAAGAATGATGCAGGAGAGCAATGTAGTTGTGATTATCCTCCCCCCTCCTTTATCCTCCCCCCTTCTGGCTCCTGGGCAGTTTCTTCAACTAACATTTTTTTTATGGTGTCCTTTTACGGTGGTAACCGGTCGATGCATCAGCTCCTCCAGATCCTGCTCTGTGATTTCAAATAATCTGGAAACAGGAACCTGCTAAATCATGTCCAATGTGTCAATGAGCACTTGCTGGCTGATGCGCAACTTTAGTTATGAGAAGAGATTGAAGCTATTTAATTAACACTCACTCGAGAGGCGTAGAGTAAGGGGCAATCTGATAGAAGTTTTTAAGTGGTTAATGGAATACAGGGAGGTCCCGAAGATACGAGCAGTTAGGTTCCACCTGGCATACTCGTAAAGCGAAATCTCGTATAGCGAAACACATAACTAATGGTAAAATATAGGTTTGGTTCCAAGACCCCATCAATTTAATAATAATAATAATAAAAAAAATAAAAAATAAAAAAAAACATGTTTTTGAAGCTAAAATAAACTATAGCAAACACAACAATCACACAGCGTCTATATTACCCACACTGTACTACCTATTCTGTAGAAAAAGCATTCTTAAAGAGAAACTAGCACACAAAATAACATAACTGCACATTAATTAAACAAAACATGCATAACAAGCAAAAAAGACGTTGTAATGTATGGGACGCCACGTGATACAAGAGAAGGTAGTGTAGCGGTCCCAAGGCTGGGACCGCACATCTGCTAATTACCCCTAAAGGTCAGGCCTCGCCATATGCTTAATTACCCTTCAGGTCACGCCTTGCTAGGGGTGACCTGACTGCGGTCCCAAGGTTGGGGCTACACACTTGCTAATTACCCCTAAAGGTCAGGCCGCACCATATGCTTCATTACCCTTCAGGTCATGCCTTGCTAGGGGTGACCTGACTGCTGTCCCAAGGTTGGGGCTGCACACCTGCTAATTACCCCTAAATGTCAGGCCGCACCATATGCTTAATTACCCTTCAGGTCACGGCTTGCTAGGGGTGACCTCACTGGGGTCAACCAAATCCCCCTTTGTCCAGACAGGGAGTGGTAGGGCACGCATTTTGAACTTGATAATTTTACTCACCCAGTTTGAATGTCTTATCATTGGATTTTCGATCTCGTATATTGAAAATAGACCCTAATTTACACATCTCGTATCATCGGATTCTTGTATACCGAATGCTCGTATAACGGGACCTCCCTGTACAATAAAGGAGATGTAGGAAAAGTTCTTATGGCTAGTAATCATGGTAGAACAAGAAGTAATGGATTCAAACTGAAAAAGCGTAATTTAAAAAGGAAATAGGGAAAAACTGGCTCAAAAATAGGGTGGTAAATATATTGTAATGGACCCAGTCATCAGGTAGTTAATGTGGAGTCAATAGGGAGCTTTAAAAGAAGGCTAGATAATTTCATGGATGGGGATGAAAGGTGGAGGTAGGTAGTGTTAAGGGGAGCGTCACACGAATATTTCCGAAAAAAATAGAAATATTAGAAAAAAAATTCATGCATAATTGAATACATGAGCAAGGTTGTGACAAAGTATTATAAAGAAAACAAAAAATGAAAGAGTTATGGCTGATTTTCTCCCCCCCCCTCCCCCCCCGAAAAATATGCACACAAAAAATTTGTATGATATTCACTGGCATAGGCAAACTGGCCCCTCTCAGTCCCTCTCTGTGAGACAGAGGGTCGTCTCAAGGCCTCAGTAGTGAGGGAGTAGAGGGAGAAGCCGGGTGTCGCTGCTCGTCTCTCAGCCTTGCACCATTCCTGCTCCCTACAGACTATTTACTATTTATTCAGCGCAGGATTGATCTACTTCACGCTCTTTACCTCTCCACCACCATGCCGAGGACATCAAGGCATAAAGTGGCTCAGAGAGAGAGAATGCTGGCTGTAGTTTAGCAAACTGTCCATGCTATCTGTCCATGTCCATGTCCATGTCCATCTGACAGCTAGCACCCTTTTGTGACTACAGTACCCTCCCGAGTTTGGCGCTTGCTTTCTTCCGGAGGCATAGCGCTAAACTCGAGGATCGCGAAAATCGGGTATTGAAAACACAGTAAAAATGCTTATCTAGTCCGGTGCGAAGTGTACCTACCGTATTTTACTGCTTATAAGACCTTTTCCCCCAAAAAATACCCTGAAAATGCCTCGAGCCCCTGTTCACCCAGCAGTGAATGGGTACCGGGTATTAGCCGGGGGTTTGTGACCCGCCTCCTGGGGTAGTCGGCCAAAACTAGAGGACAGGAGAGGAGGAAAGAAGAGGACCTACGAGCTTGAGTTGGGAGTCACCCAACTGATGCTGTCGGTGAAGCCTTTGGTCCGGCATTCTCCCACACACGTAGTATTCTGTTGGGAGAGAAGCAAAAGGGGGAAACAAAACTAGGGGTTTCATTTTCCCCTCATTCCTCTCTCTGCATCACATTCATACGGGGTCCCCCCTCACTGAGGGGCCCCCTGCCTCTCATTCTCTCTCATGCGTGCTCTCCAAGAGTTCTCCAAGAATTCTTTTAAACTTTCAGCCACACGACTGTCACTCCTCTACTCAGCACACAACCCCAGCAGGTCCCCCATCTGCCTATCCACACCCCTGTCTTCATCTCTCGCCATTCTTCCTCTCTGTCCTCTCCTACCACTACCTCCAACATCTTTGTGCTAGCATAGCACTCACGGTTCACCTTCCCCGCCTCCGTCTGTCCCCTGACCCTCACTGCCCCTGGGTGTAGGAATGTTCCGGAGACTATTGAACACTTTCTGCTGCAGTGTCCGTGCTTCCACTCACACCGTGTAGTGCTACAGCAGCTACACTCTCAAATACTCACCCTGAATGTCACCACCTTTGACCTGCCCACCCTGCTGGTGGCAGTATTTACAAATCTGAGCCTCCAATATGGTGTCATGTGACGTCATGTGAATACTATATATTTACCTCTTTAGCGATACTTGATCTTGATCTTTATATTACCGTAAGGTATAAAGTCTTTCTGCACCGTCGAGTGGCCTAAGAACACCCACATGTTGCCCATTAACTCTACCTACGATTGCGAACGCATTGGAGGCCACAGGGGGGCGACATGAGCCTCTAATCACAAGCGTAACTATAAAAATCCTGCCCTCGCCACCACGGGTGAGGGCCAATCACCACAGCCCTTGAGGGAACCTCCAGGGCCTACCATCCCACCCCTGGAGGTCACTGCCTAACGACGCTGTAGGCACGCACACACACACACACAGAAAAAGGGAGGTGGTGTAATGGTGTTAACAATGAAGGATGTGGTAGTAGGAAATGTGGAGAAAGGAGAAGGAATGGCAGAGGTGTTGAAGGTAGAGTTGGTGATGAAAAAAGGAAGAATAAGAGACTTATAATGTATACGTTCCACCTAAGACAAATTCCTGGGGGAGAGAAGAGTACGGGGGACAGATAAGAGACACAAGCAAATTTTTAAAAAGAATACGATGGAAAAATAGTGAGAACATAATTTTGATGGGAGATTTTAACTGCAAAGAAGTTTGCTGGGAAGAATGGTATACTGAAGGAGGAGGAAAACTCATGGGGTGGTATATTTGGATTTGGTAATGAATAAATCATGATCAGTGGATTAAAGAGAACACAAGATTCAGAAGGTAGCGAAGAAACCATCAAGACTAGACCTACTTTTGACGAAAGAACTGGAAGTAATTATTTAAAATGATTTATCAGTCCCCAAACTTGGAAAGAGCGAACCCATGTACTTATTGAATTTGAAATAAATGATAGCAAAAAGGAGGGAGAAAAGAACTTTAAAAAAGGAAGATACAATTATGGAAAAGCAGACTTTGACGGATTAAGAACATTCTTCGGAGAGACAGAACTGGAGTAATTTCCATGCAGCAACGAATACCCAGAAAAAATGGGATGAGTTCATCCGAATTTACACCGAAGGTATAATAGTTATGTTCCAAGGATGTTATCAGAGAAAAGAAAAAAATGAATGGTTAACAGAAAATTTTGAATTAGCAAGACTAGAAAGAGAAAAAACATGGAATATTTGGAGGAAAAAAGGGGCAGCAACCTTTGGGGAAGTACAAAAAAAATAGAAATGAATATGTACGAATCCGAAGAGAAAAAGGGAAAGTAACTATGAGAGGAATAAATAGAAAAATGTAAGAATGAACCGAAACTTTTTATAGATATTTTAATGGAAAAATGAAAAACAAGGAAGGAATAGATAAGCTGAAGGTAGAAGGCATAGTGTATGAAGATGCATTACAACAGGCTGAGGTGATGAATAAGTGCTTACAGACTGTTTTTACAAGAGAAAGTGAATTTAAAACGAAAAAATATAATAGCAAATAAAAATATAAGGGAAGACATAAAAGTAGACGTAATAGAAGTAAAAAGGCTAATGGAAAGTCAAGATGTGAGAAAAGCCCCGGGTCCAGATGGAGTGTCGAACTGGATAATGAAAGAGTGCAGTAACCAACTAGCAGGAAAATTACATAGTGAAATTTGAGAGTTCACTCAAGGAGAGCAGAGTCCCGTTGATTGGAAAGAAGCAAATATTGTGCCAATTCACAAAGGAGGGTGACAAAGAAGAACCACTAAATTACAGGCCAGTATCATTACAAGTGTAGTGCAAAAATGTGTGAAAAAATTGTGAAGGACAGAGGGTTTGAAATATTTGGGAAAAGAGAAAAACACACTTGCAGGTGGCCAGTTTGGATTTAGAGGAGGAATTTTCATGTACAACAAATCTATTGAGCTTTTCCCGAGTGATCGATGTGACACAGGAAAGAGAAGGGTGGGTCGATTGCATTTACTTGGACCTAAAAAAGGGCATTTGACAAGGACCTCATAAGAGACTGCTCTGGAAGCTAGAACATGTAGGAGGATTGAAGGGTGGTTTGCTGAAGTGGATGGAAGACTTTTTGAGCAAACCGAGAGATGAGAACAGTAATAAAAGATCAAAAGTCAAAATGGTGTAGTGTGATAAGTGGAGTTCCTCAAGGATCAGTTTTGGGCCCCCATGATGTTTTGGTCATGTAAATGATATGGCAGAAGGAGTAAACAGTTATATGAGTCTATTCGCTGATGATGCTAAATTACTAAGAAAATTAGAAAGTAAAGAGGACTGTGAGGATTTACAAAAGGATCTAGATAAGATTTTCAGATGGAGTCAAATATGGGAAATGGAGTTTAACGCCAAAAAGTGTCAAGTGATAGAAATGGGCAGTAGCAAAAAGAGACAGAGAGGAAAGTATTCGATGGGAAATGAATGGATAATCAAAACAAAGGTCGAAAAAGATCTGGGAGTATGGATAAAGGACAATTTGTCACCAGAGAAGCATATAAACAAGATCACAGGAGATACATACCAGTTGCTGAGGAATATAAGAATGGCATTCAAATATCTGGATGAAGAGATGATCAAGAAATAGAAATTGATAACATCTCTGATTCGACCAAGGTTGGAATATGCGGCAGTAATTTGGTCACCACATAAAAAGAAGGATATAAGGAAGATTGAGAGAATACACAAAAGCAGCCACAAAAATGGCTCCAAGCCTGAGAGATTTAACATTTGAAAAAAGACTTTCCCAAGGGGTAAAACCCCCCAACAGTTTTTAGAAAAAAAGAGAAAGGGGAGATTTTATAGCAGTGTATAGAGCATCAATGGGTCTGGAAAAAATTGATAGAAATGATCTGTTTGTGGGGGCGACAGAAGTACAAGAGGGTCATGAGAAAAAATTGAAAAGGACAACAGGGAAGAGGGATATAAAAAAATTCAGCTTCCCATATAGAAGCATAGAAGCCTGGAACAACCTTGATGCAAAGTGATTAATGCAAGAAGTATTTAGGACTTCAAAGGCAAACTGGATAATAGTAGATTTGGAGATGGGACAGTACGAGCATAGCTCTTTTCCTGTATGTTACAACTACAACTAGGTAAAATACACACAGTGGATTAAAGAGAACACAAGATTCAGAGGTAGCGAAGAACCATCAAGACTAGACCTACTATTGACGAAAGAACTGGAAGTAATTAGTAAAGTAAAGCATCAGTGCCCACTTGGAAAGAGCGACCATGTACTTTTTGAATTTGAAATAAATGATAACAAAAAAGAGGGGAGAAAAGAAGAACATAAGAAAAGGAAGATACAATTATGGAAAAGCAGACTTTTACGGATTAAAACAATTCTTCGGAGAGACAGACTGGAGTAATTTTCCCTGCAGCAACGAGTACCCAGAAAAAATGGACGGGAAATTTATCCGAATCTACACCCAAGGTATAAATAGTTATGTTCCAAGGATAGTTATCAGAGAAAAGAAAAAAATGAATGGTTTAACAGAAACTGTGAATTAGCAAGACAGAAAGAGAAAAAAAAATGGAATAGTGGAGGAAAAAAGGTGGCAGCAACCTTTGTGAGAAGTACAAAACAACTAGAAAATGGGAAAATGTAAGAATCCGAAAAGAAGAAGAAAATAACTATGAGAGGAATATATAGAAAAATGTAAGAATGAACCGAAACTTTTCTATTTGATATATAAAGGAAAATGAAAAACAAGGAAGGAATAGATAAGCTGAAGGTGAAGGCATAGTGTATGAAGATGCATTACAACAGGCCGAGGTGATGAATAAGTGCTTACAGACTGTATTTACAAGAGAAAGTGAAACTAAAACAAAAAAATAATAGCAAAAGAAAATATAATGGAAGACATAAAAGTAGACATAATAGAAGTAAAAAGGCTAATGGAAAGTCAAGAGTGAGAAAAACCCCGGGTCCAGATGAGTGTCTAACTGGATAATGAAAGAGTGCAGTAACCAACTAGCAGGAAAATTACATAGTGTAATTTAGAGTTCACTCAAGGAGAGCAGAGTCCCGCTTGATTGGAAAAAAGCAAAATATTGTGCCAATTTACAAAGGAGGTGACAAAGAAGAACCACTAAATACAGGCAGTATCATAACAAGTGTAGTGGCAAAAATGTGTGAAATAATTGTGAAGGAAGATGGTTGAAATATTTTGGGAAAAGACAAAAAACACTTGCAGGTGGCCAGTTTGGATTTAGAGGAGGATGTCACGTACAACGAATTTATTGAGCTTTTACTCGACAGTGATCGAAGTGACACAGGAAAGAGAGAGGGTGGGTCGATTGCATTTTCTTGGACCTAAAGAAGGCATTTGGGCAAGGTACCTCATAAGAGACTGCTCTGGAAGCTAGAACATGTAGGAGGATTAAAGGGTGGTTTGCTGAAGTGGATGGAAGACTTTTTGAGCAACAGAGAGATGAGAACAGTAATAAAAAACAAAAGGTCAGAATGGTGCAGTGTGATAAGTGGAGTTCCTCAAGGTTCATTATTGGCCCCCGTGAGTTTTTGGTATATGTAAATGATATGACAGAAGGAGTAAACAGTTATATAAGTTTATCGCTGATGATGCTAAATTATAAGAAAAGTAGAAAGTAAAGAGGACTGTGAGGATTTACAAAAGGATCTAGATAAGATTTTCAGATGGAGTCAATATGGGAAATAAGAGTTTTAAAGCCAAAAAATGTAAAGTGATGGGAAAAGGGCAGTAGCAAAAGAGACAGAGAGGAAAGTATTCGATGGGAAATGAATGGATAATCAAAACAAAGGTCGAAAAAGATCTGGGAGTATGGATTAGGACAATTTGTCACCAGAGAAGATTAAACAAGATCACAGGAGATACATATCAGTTGCTGAGAAATATAAGAATGGCATTCAAATATCTGGATGAAGAGATGGGTCAAGAAATTTATAACATCTCTGATTCGACCCAAGGTTGGAATATGCGGCAGTGATTTGGTCACCACATAAAAAGAAGGATTAAGGAAGATTTAGAGAATACAAAGAGCAGCCAAAAAATGGCTCCAAGCCTGGAGAGATTACCATATGAAGAAAGACTTTCAAGACTAAAACTCCAACACTTGAGAAAGAAGAAAAGGGGAGATTTTATAGCAGTGTATAGAGATCAATGGGTCCCGGAAAAAATGACAGAGAAAATCTGTTTGTGTGGGACGACAGAAGTACAAGAGGTCATGAGAAGAAATTGAAAAGGAAAAACATGCAAGAGGGATATAAAAAAATACAGCTTCCCGTATAGAAGCATAGAAGCCTGGAACAACCTTGATGCAAAAGTGATTAATGCAAGAAGTATTCAGGACTTCAAAGGCAAACTGGATAATAGTAGATTTGGAGACGGGACAGTACGAGCATAGCTCATTTCCTGTATGTTACAACTAGGTAAATACAACTAGGTAAATACACACACACACACACACATGGCATGGAAACTGACAAAGACAGAAGAATATAAGAAAATGTGGATAAGAAAAGATATGAATGAGGAAGAAAGCCAGATTGAATGTACTGTTTAAAGAAGCCAAAGAAAAAAACGAATTGAGGACGGAAGAGGAAAAACAGAAATTCTATTGGAGAGTTTTAGACCAAAAACTGAAGAAGTGGTATCTAAAAGAGAAAGAGTAAGAGAAGACAGTCCAAAGGAAAATGAAATACGATGGCAGGTATCATATACAAATATAAATGGGCTAGAGTCAACAGTAACAGAAGTAAACGATTACCTGAGAGCCAAGAAACCAGACATATTAGGCTTAGTAGAAACGAAGCAGAGTGATTCTGAGGATGTGCCAGTTGGGGAGGGTCAATATAATGTATGGACGAGAAACAGAAACCAGAAAAAGGGAGGTGGTGTAATGATGTTAACAATGAAGGATGTGGTAGTAGGAAATGTGGAGAAAGGAGAAGGAATGGCAGAGGTGTTGAAGGTAGAGTTGGTGATGAAAAAAGGAAGAATAAGAGACTTAGTAATCGTATACGTTCCACCTAAGACAAATTCCTGGGGGAGAGAAGAGTACGGAGACATGATAAGAGACACAAGCAAATGTTTAAAGAATACGATGGAAAATAGTGAGAACATAATTTTGATGGGAGATTTTAACTGCAAAGAAGTTTGCTGGGAAGAATAGTATACTGAAGGAAGAGAAAACTCATGGGGTGGTATATTGTTGGATTTGGTAATGAATAACATCATGACTCAGTGGATTAAAGAGAACACAAGTTCAGAAAGGGAGCGAAGAACCATCAAGACTAGACCTACTATTGACGAAAGAACTGGAAGAATTAGGTAAAATGATTTATCAGTGCCCACTTGAAAAGAGCGACCCTGTACTTATTGAATTTGAAATAAATGATAGCAAAAAAGAGGGGAGAAAAAAAAGAACATAAGAAAGGAAGATACAATTTGGAAAAGCAGACTTTGACGATTAAGAACATTCTTCGGAGAGACAGACTGGAGTAATTTCCATGGGAGCAACGAGTACCAGAAAAAAAAGGGAAAGAATTCATCCGAATCTACACCGAAGGTTTTAATAGTTATTTCCAAGGATAGTTATCAGAAAAAAAGAAAAAAAATGATGGTTTAACAGAAAATGTGAATTAAGCAAGACTAGAAAGAGAAAAAACATGGAATAGTTGGAGGAAAAAAGGTGGCACAAACCTTTGTGAGAAGTACAAAACAACTAGAAATGAAAATGTAAGAATCCGAAGAGAGAAGAAAATAATATGAGGGAATATAATAGAAAAATGTAAGAATGAACCGAAACTTTTCTATAGATATATTAATGGAAAAATGAAAAACAAGGAAGGAATAGATAAGCGGAAGGTAAGAAGGCATAGTGTAGAAGATGCATTACAAAAGGCCCAGGTGATGAATAAGTGCTTACAGACGTATTTACAAGAGAAAGTGAATTTAAAACGAAAAATATAATAGCAAAAGAAAATAAAAATGGAAGGGCATAAAAGTAGACGTAATAGAAGTAAAAAGGCTATGGAAAAATCAAGATGTGAGAAAAGCCCCGGGTCCAGATGGAGTGTCGAACTTTGGATAATGAAAGAGTGCAGTAACCCAAATAGCAGGAAAATTACATAGTGTAATTGAGAGTTCACTCAAGGAGAGCAGAGTCCCCCTTGATTGGAAAAGAGCAAATATTGTGCCAATTCACAAAGGAGGTGACAAAGATAAACCACTAAAATTTCAGGCCAGTATCATTAAAAAGTGTAGTGGCAAAAAAAGTGTGAAAAAAATTGTGAAGGACAGATGGTTGAAATATTTGGAAGAGACAAACCACACTTTCCGGTGGCCAGTTTGGATTTAGAGGAGGAATGTCATGTACAACGAATTTATTGAGTTTTTACTTTAGAGTGATCGAGTGACACAGGAAAGAGGAGGGGTTTTTTTGGGTTTGTTGCATTTACTTGGACCTAAAGAAGGCATTTGACAAGGTACCTCATAAGAGATTGCTCTGGAAGCTAGAACATGTAGGAGGATTGAAGGGTGGTTTGCTGAAGTGGATGGAAGACTTTTTGAGCAACCGAGAGATGAGAACCATCTTGTTCCATCTATCTAATAAAAGATAGAGGAGAACCATCTATCTAATAAAAGATCAAAAGTCAGAATGGTGCAGTGTGATAAGTGGAGTTCCTCAAGGATCAGTATTGGCCCCAGTGATGTTCTTGGTCTATGTACCGTATTTGCCAGCACATAAGACGCAGTTTTTTCCCTTAAAAAGGAATGCAAAGTTCACCCTGCGTCTAATGCGGCCATATTAGCGAATGAGAGGTCGGGCAGAGAATGCAGAACAGCCGGTGGTGTATTACTAAAGGAGTCTGGAGTGATCTGTGCTGAGCAGTAGTCCATTGAGCTCAAATTTGTAACTGTGTTATCAACAGTAATGCATAATACTAAGAAAAGGTTGGAGTTTAAGAGAAAAAATGAGCTGGGGCAACAAGATTGTTGCTGCCAAGATGGCCGTGTCAGATGTAAATATCATCCACCCCCCGCTGGTGCTCTCCATTGTAAAACGTCTGATATCTCAGTTCTGCTGCTTCACCTGGGATACTTCACTCGGCTACGCCCTCCGTACACCCACCATGGGTCATTACCGCTCAGATTCCTCCCCGCACCCATGGAAGAGACAAACATCCCGCATATTAGATGTCGCCTTAACCCGCATTCGACTCGGGCCTCACAAGTTGACACAACAGTTGGAAGGAGATGATAAGGGGGAGGCAGAAAATGGTGATGGATTTTTCACTGGAATGGGTATTCTAGATAAATGGAATAGTGAAACAAAGAGCATGTTAAAGTTTTATTTGAAGGAGTGTGAGCGGTGAGAGGGAGTGTAGTATCTTGGGAAGTCTGTCTATACACACAAAGATGGAGAAAGGGCGTCCTGGCTTTGTAGTTTATTTGACAGCGAGTCATTGTACAACGTGGGGACACGAGGTGCCCGGTGTGTCTCTCTGTGTGTCCTGTGGCTGACTGAATTACCTGGCTGATGTTGCAGTTGTGTCGGTGAGGACAAGTCACTTCAGCGTCAGGTCTCCCTCGAATCCTGGTCCCAGACAGGGGGGTGGCCTAAGCCGATGCAGGTGTGTATGTGCGTGTGTGTGTTAGCGCCGCTACAGTGGTAAGCAAGGTGGGATAGGAAACGGCATAGGCCTTTGTACCACCTCAACCCCTCAATCCTCACCCCTGTACCTCTACAGATAAGGAAACTGTATGAAAGAGTGCTAGTAAAAAGGCTGCAACGGTACTTGTAGACAGGACAAAAGTCTCACACGGTACACCAAGCCCCATCACGGCGCAAACCGTCCGCCTAAAGCCGAATCACCACCATACTATCATGTTGACACGCACCGTCTCATCACATCCGTTAGAATTTCTTACATTCAAACAAATAGACTTTGTTACACAAAATGGTGCGCCGCCGTCACGGCTCCAATGCATCACGGTCCTGTTTACGTAACGGTTTCTGGGAAGAGTATTTTAACGTTATGAGACTGTGCCGTGCTGATAATTGTCGTTTTCTCAAGGCTTTATGTACCCAAAAAAGTGTCTTTTAGAGTTCAACTCCTCTTCTTCATCCCAAAAGAAGTGCTATTAATGCAAATTTCTTTAACCATAGCCTCTGAGGACCATCTCTGCTTAGAGGGTGAGCAGGGACTGCCGAGAATGACGGAACCGTGACGAATAGTGTGAATACAAGGCACGGCTGACGGAACGCGCCGTGATTTTAGAGTGTGAACCAGCCCTTTACCTGTACCTTCCTGAAGAAAACTAATAACCCTTGCGACTGTGATAGATTCATAGGTTAAAAAGGCAAATATCGTCGATCCTGACAACGGTGCCCTTCAACAATTACAACAATACGACAAGGTAGAGTGGTTACCTTACAGTGTTACCTAAAATATCTTCGTAAATTTTTGTTATTGGGCACCACCCTTTTGAGGCCGAAACTTAGTCCTCCTATAGTTTTGATGTGTTTTGAATTAATCTGCCTTCGTTTTTGTCGGAAATCAATGTTTGTTTACACGTGTGTGTGTGTGAGGGGGGGGGGGGCCACCTGCCCCCCCAGGTCCGCCCCGCAAACATTGCTACCTCACACTGCCATATTATGGGTAATTTTCGTTTTTTTCTCCATATCATCTGTTACGAAACCAAACCCCACCTCTAACCTAACCTAATCTGATTTAACCTAACTTAACCTTCTGGCTGAAATAACGGTAGATTTTTGGATACAACATGTAATGCCATTATTATTCAATTGCGCCATGGGAATGGGGCTCAAAACTCAGAATGAAGAAAGCTACACGATGATGTAGGTAAGAATCCTAGTACTTTTTGAAAGCCCCCTACCAAATAATACCAATATCTATGCAAATCTTATAATAATATAAGCGAAAGTGTGTCTGTGTGGTGTGTGTGTGTGTGTGTGTGTCTGTCCGTCTGTGTGTCCGCGATAGGTGCCGCCCCCCGGCCCCCAAACCCATCATATGGCACAAATTTTGGAACGGGTCTACCAGGGGCACATTTTAAGCCCACTTATGAGATGACCGATCATTTTTTTTTTTTTTTTTTTTTTTTTTTTTTTTTTTTGTAGCCTTTTAGGGGAAAATTTGGAAAAAAAAAGGGGTTGCGAGAATTGAGGAAACCTTGATATAGGGTATGGTAATGGGTGAGGAATGGGTGGGGTGTTGGGTAAGGGGATAAATTTGGGGGGGGTGATGGGGGGAATAGGTGGGGGTGAGGGTAATGGGTGAGTGTGAGGGAAATGGGGGGGGGGTGAGGGGGTAAGGGGTTGAGTGAAGGGGTGGGGGGTGAGGGGGTAATGAGTGAGTAAAGGGTGGGGGGGGTTAAGGGGGTTGGGGGGGGGGTGTGAAGGGTTTGACTTAATACATACATTTCTCACCATGATTCAGGGAAATAGAAGGGGTACTGGGGAGTCTGTGTTTGGTGGGGCCCTTGGCCCCCCAAACAAAAGGGGGTGGGCCAGGGGCCCACCAATAGCCCTCCGCGGAGCTACCAAAAAGTCCCCCGGAGGGGGGCTTTTCGGCTTTTCCAAAAGTTAAACCTAGCAGAAAGCAACAAAATCAACCAAACATTTAAAATTTAAAAATGTATAGGTAGCAAAATATTAGAAAATCAATTTGTGGGGCATCCTCAAATATTATGAAAGATTTTTGGTTTCCCTGTCTTTCCCCTTTTCATTTTTAACTAGAAATTTTCTTCAATTCATTCATGTGAATATTGATGAGGTACATGTCATAATTTTGCTTTTCCCCAAAACCCCTATTTTTTTTTAAAAATTTTTTTAAATTTTTAAAAATTTTTTTTTCCCCCCCAAAAACATCAATATTTTTTTTTTTTTTCAAAACCCTTGTAACATGGGGTGCATCTTATGCCCAGCAAAACGGTAAATGATATGCAAAGGGAAAAAGTTATATGAGTTTATTCGTGTGTGCTAAATTCTAAGAAAAGTCAAAATAAAGAGGACTGTGAGGGTTTACAAAAGGGTCTAAAAATTTTTAATGTAGTAACTAGGGAAATGGAGTTTAATGCCAAAAAGTGTAAAAAGTGGAAGTGGGCAGTACAAAAAAAGACAGAGAGGAAAGTATTTGAGGGGAAAAAAAAAGGATAATCAAAACAAAGGTCGAAAAAAGATCGGGAGTATGGATTACGGACAATTTGTTACCTGAGAAGCATATAAACAAGATCACAGGAGATACATATCAGTTGCTGAGAAATATAAGAATGGCATCAAAATCTGGATGAAGAGACGATTAAGAAGTTGATAACATCTTTGATTCGACCAAGGTTGGAATATGCGGCAGTGATTTGGTCACCACATAAAAAGAAGGATATAAGGAAGATTGAGAGAATACAAAGAGCAGCCACAAAAATGGCTCCAAGCCTGAGAGATTTACCATATGAAGAAAGACTTTCAAGACTAAAACTCCCAACACTTAAGAAGAAGAGAAAAGGAGAAGTTTATAGCAATGTATAGAACATCAATGGGTCTGGAAAAAAATTGACAGAGAAGATCTGTTTGTGTGGGACGATAGAAGTGCAAGAGGTCATGAGAAGAAATTGAAAAGGACAACATGCAAGAGGGATATAAAAAAATACAGCTTCCCGTATAGAATCATAGAAGCCTGGAACAACCTTGATGGAAAAGTGATTAATGCAAGAAGTATTCAGGACTTCAAAGGCAAGCTGGATATAGTAGATTTGGAGACGGGACAGTACGAGCATAGCTCTTTTCCTGTATGTTACAACTAGGTAATAAAATACACACACACACACACACATACACACAAAAAAAAAAAAGTGTACGAAAGCAGCGCGAAACTTGGGGAGATAATGCGCGAAAGTTGGGACGGTAAGAATTTAGGACTCGGCGCGAAACTTGCGGATCGCGAAACTCGCATAGCGTGAAACTCGGGAGGGTACTGTAGTCCCTTTTTGCAAAAGGGGGGGACCAAGTACCAGCTATGTCATATAACACTTCAAGAGTGATAGAGAGCATGGCTTCGAGAGTAAAGAAACAAACCAGCATCTGCTCAGTTTCACTGAGACTGAGGTTTAAAGGGCGCGCTTTTTTTAAACCGCGGGGCCTTAAAACCTTTTACTGAAAAATTTGCATTGCTCCAGTCTTTCTTTATAACTTCGCCACTATTTTACCGAATTTAATAAACAATAATCATTGGAAAGAGGAATGAAGAGTGATTTTCTCATCCCATGGTTTTTTTCAATTCGGGTAAAAATTTGCAAATAATAGCAAATACATTTTCGAGATCCAAAAAAACAAAAAAATTTTAAACACTTAACCCTTTTATGTCACCATTGTCATTCACTTTTGTTGTCCCGCGTAAACCCATTGTCACCTGAAATGTCACGCGCGGGAAAAAAGTTGTACTTCCAAAGCGTCTAGAAACTAAACTATCAAAGGTATCGAGTTCAATTATGTTTCGTTTTAAGCTAAGATCATTTCCTATATCATACAATGTTTAAAAAAATACGCTAGCGTGAAAATAACTTAAAAAAACCCCGAGTTAGAAGTGAAAAAAAAAATAAATAACACCTTTGCGGCAAAAAATAATATGCCAAAAATCAACTTATCATCATAGAAGATTTTTTTTTCATTCCATGACATAGCTGAATAAATTTCCTTTCCCAAAGAAGTATAATATATTTTAATTCGCTCAAAATAAAGCCATACAACGAAGTGAAAGATAACGTAATTTTTTTTTTAATAAATATTTTGTATAATATAATTTATACAAAATATATTATACAAAATATATTTTAAAAATATATTGTAATTGCTCCAAGGTCAAGGAATTCCGTCAAGGGCCCTTTTTTAATTTTTTTTTTAAAAAATATTTTAAAATATTTTTTTTGGATGCGCTCAAAGAGTATTTGCGTATGGCCTAACGTACGGTGACGCTCAAAGCGTCATTTGCGTAAAAGGGTTTAAAAGAAGAAATTCAAAATTCTTTAAGTTTAAATCGTTTGATGTTTTGTAAGCATATTTGGTAATTTTTCATCAGTGCAAGTATTGGATAAAAACGTTTAAAGGGAGTTAAATTTTTTTAAAAAAAAGTAAAATTTTTTTTTTGCAGTTATGTATCGAGCTATGGATCAGAAAAAAAGGTAGGGCATAGACACAATCTCTGGACTGTTCAGCGGGGCAATGTTTTTTAAATTTTCCCGGTGCTAGCGGCCTGCGGCCCCCCCGACAAAGAGATATAGTGGTCATGGAATTTTATATAGATGGTTTATCAGTAAAATGATATACACGGCACCTCGATTTTCGAATGGGTTTGTTCCTGAAAATGTTTTTAAATCGAAAATTCGTAAACTAATGATTTTTCCCCTTTAACCCCCTTATTTAATCGAGATAGTTTTACGAACAATAATCACATCCATAGAATGTAAAATGTATAAAAAATATATTTTTGGCTTTAGGATCATACAATTAATGTCCTTTCAATGTCTTTAAAAATAAGGGACATGTTTTGTTAATAGGTGGGACTCAAAGGGGTAGCACTTTAGCACTTTACATAATTTTTCCTTGCCTTTTTAAAAGTTACGACGTCGAGGGGAAAGGCTAAACCAATTAGCCATGTCCTTTATGCAGGGCCCTTTGTCAAATTTCTTGAGAACGCTATCTTGCTCTAGTGTTATGGCTTTTTGGCTTTTTTGGGCTTAGGACCACCCCACACTAGCATGGCACCATGCTTGAGGGGCATTATTCCTGAAATAATCACTGAAATGTCTGATTATAACAATAATGTTCATAAAAACAGCACGCCCCGGTGGGAATATGAAAAACAAACAATCTTGACCCTCCCCGCGTGGGGATGTGCTGAGCTAATGGTTCGTTTACTGAAGTTTTTACAATATTTAGGTGTTATAAGATTCTTACTATTTAGTTTTACATTTTTTTTTTTTTTTGCTATAATTTACGAACTTTGTTTGTAACTTCGAATTTTTCGTGTGAAACCGAATTTGGGACAAAAAAAATTTTTTTCGTATCTTCGAAAATTCGTAAATAGAGGTTTGTAAATGTGGTATGAGTGACGTAATCTTGTAAATGTTTTTTCTTAATATCAAATAAAAAAAGAAAACACGTAAAGAAAAGCCCTTTCAGGGCTCTGATTTTCCAATTTCGCACTTAAACTTTGCTAGTTTTAACTTTTTTTCAAAGGGGATCAATAGAAGCGCAAATTTTTGCTTTCCATTGATGTATTTGTTTTTTGATAAAAAGAATTAGAACCATGAAAATTTGCGTTAAATAAAAAAAAAATCATCAATCGGGTAATTTTTCCCCATTAAGAGGTTATTTATTTAGTTAACGCTAATTTATACATGGGCTAATTCATTTATCAAAAAAAGAAAATATAAGTAAATAAATAACATCATAATCAGGAAAATTACCCGTTGATGATTTTATTTATTTTTTTAACGCTAATTTTTTCAGGTTCTAATTTTATTTTTCCGAAAACGAAATATATCAATGGAAAGCTAATAAAAATTTCGCTTCATTTATACCCCTTTATGATAAAAGTTGCTCGCAAAATTTTAAAGGCGAGAGTTAAGTTTTTATTAAGTCATGCAATTTTTTCAGTCCCGTAATGGGATTTTTTTTTTGGTGTTTTACTGTTTTTTATTTGACAAATTTTTAGAACAAAATTTTGAAGACTACAGTATATCATATTACGAAAACCAGCCTATATGATCCGTATTTATACAGGGAGGTCCCCTTATACGAGCTTTGGTTACGAGAATCGATGAACGAGATGTTAAATTAGGAGCTATTTTCCCAAAATGCGAGATCGAAAATCCCCTGATAGGGAAATTTAGACTGGGGTAAGTAAAATTATAAAATTAAAAAAAGCGTGCCTACCATCCCCGGGTGGACAAAGGGGGGTTTGGTTTACCCCAGTGAGGTCACCCCAGCAAGCCTGACCCGAAGGTAATTAAGCATATGGGGGCCCCGACATTTTGGGGTAATTAGCAGGGTGGGTCCCAAAAATTGGGGGGCCGCAGTAAAGGGCACCCCCCCTAAAAAAAAAAATTTTTTTTAAATAAATAATAAAAAAATTATTTTAAAAAAATAAAAAAACTATTGATTTTTTTTAAAAAATTTTTTTAAAAAAAAAAAAATTTTTTTTTTTTAAAAAAAAAAAAAAAAATAAAATTTTAAATAAAAAAAAATTTGGGTTTTTTAAAAGGTTTTTTTTTTCTTTTTTTTGAAAAAAAAATTTTTTTTTTTTTATAAAACCCCTTAAAACCCCCCTTTTTAAACAAAAAATATAAAAT
>JACEEZ010016151.1:47500-75000 GCA_016584305.1 Chionoecetes opilio | reverse complement strand
GTGTCCGGCCTCCTGCAGGTGGCAGCATGCTCGCGGGTCGTATTGTTTTTATTTGGGCAACGACCTCACGGTTTCCCTCCGGCCTCCTCAGTCCCTACTCCCATGCCCCTGGGGCAGGAAAAATCTCTGAGACTATTTAACACTTTCTGCTGCCTCCCCCCGGGGCCAAAAATTTTTGGGGAGCCATCCCCCCTAAAAAAACAGTTCCGTTATTTTTTCATTTGGACACACGACACTCACGGTTCACCGACGGCCTCCCGTTTCCCCCGCCCCCACTGCCCTGGGGCAGGAACGTCTCTTTAGAATATTGACACTTTCTGCTGCCCCGCCCGGTGGCAGCATGCTCTGGGCGTATTGTTTTTCATTTGGGACACAAAACGCAAAGGGTTTACCTGCACGGCCCCCGTTAGCCCCTGACCCCACTGCCCCCGGGCAGGAACGTCTCTTGAGACAGAATACTTTTTGCGCCCCGCCGGTGGCAGCATGCTCAGCGGTCGTATTGTTTTCATTTGGAAAACGCCCTCACGGGTTCACCTCACTGCCTCCCTTGTCCCTGACCCCCACTGCCCGGGCAGGGAAAGTCTCTTAGACTATTGAAACTTTTTGCTGCCCCCGCCAGGGGGCAGCAGCTCAGTGTCTATTGTTTACATTTGGGCCCAACAGCAAGGTTTCCCGCAGGCCCGTTGTCCCCGACCCCCCCGCCCCTGGTGCGGAAGTCTCTTTAGATATTGAACACTTCTGCTGCCTCCCGCCAGGGGGCAGCATGCTCATGGGCGTATTGTTACATTTGGGCACACAACACGCAAGGTTTTACCTGCACGGCCTCCGTTAGTCCCCTGACCCCCATGCCCCCCGGGCAGGAAAGTCTCTTGGGCATTGAACATTTTTTGGGTGCCTCCCGCCAGTGGCAGATGCTCATGGGGTATTTTTTACTTTTGGGCAACAAAACGCAAGGTTTACCTGCACGGCCCCCGTTGTCCCCCTGACCCCCAATGCTCCGGTGAAAAAACGTCTCTTGAGACTATTTTAACACTTTCTGCTGTCTCCCGCCAGGGGGCAGCATGCCAGCGACGTAAAAGTCCGGGCGGGGGGGAGTTGATATTGGGGGGTTTCTGGACAGTAAAAAATAGAGTAGGATAAACGTCGGGGGGGGTAATGGGGATCAGACTTTTTTTTTTTTTTTTTTTTTTTTTTTTTTTTTTTTTTTTTTTTTTTTTTTTTTTTTTTTTTAAAGAGAGGATAATTCGTGGACTTTTGTAATTCCCAGACTTTTGCGGTTCCCGGACCAGTGCTCCCCCCTATTAGTCGGGAAAACGAGGTTTGTGTGTATATGAATCCGAGCGGCCTCCGACTTCAGGCACTTGTGCGACAGGCCGAATTTCCGTGCGCAGTCCAGGTTTACAGTGGTCTATGGCTAGGATTATTTTGGCATTAGCACACTTTAGAAAAAAAAAAAATCTTAACAATCCACTGGTAATTAAGAAATGGTGTGACGCTCCCCTTAAGTAACAGGAACTACCACATGTAAGTCTCGCGGCCTCTTGCAGCTTCCTTATTTTCTTATGTTCTTATGTAAACTCTGGCCCTGCCACTGAGGCTAGTTGTCGTGTCTTGATCACTGCAGCATAGCACAAGTGAGCTTGGTCTTGAATTTAAGGCTCAGGCACACTAATGCTTTCTGTGTAACGGTGATTAATCCACTGCAACAGATAATACTCATCCACCATCATAATAAGGCCGTGTTCTGTTGCTAGCATCACTCAGTGCCTGTCTTGATTGCCAGGGAAAAAATACTTCTAGGCAAGAGAAAAATTCTTCCTAAGTACCAGCTGCTGTTTTTTCATGCTATGGACAGTGGACTCTGGCAAATTAAACATGCGTTAGATGTCAGCATTACGAGGACCTTTGTCCATTTCAGCTAGAATTTTCTGTTTCATCTCGTCTGTCGTCATACCTGAGTTTCTTAACCCCCTTTCGTTAGTCACGCTTCAGTTTCGTTTTCCCCCATATGTTCTCTACTTACGCCCTTTATCACTCTTCCCTCTATACTTAGCCTTCTTGGCCCATTAACGGCCCCATAGCAGCAACAGATGACATAATCACGTCCAAACTCAGGAAAACTGCCAGATGAGGCGGTTGTAAACGCTCGGCATTGTATAAACAAATGCTCTGTTTGATCTTGATCTTGAATTGGGAGCCAGCTAGTGAAGGCTGTCAGTGAAACTTTGGTAGGGCTTTTTTCTCACACACGACCTCTGGAAAAAGCAAAAAAGAGGAAGCAAAATTTGGTTTTCCTTTTTTCCCCCCCTACCTCTACCACAAACTGGGACAGTGTACATGGAGCACAGCCGGACTGGCATCGCGGTGGAAAAAAAATTTCCACTCGACCGCAAAAATTCGTGTTTAAATGACGAAACATAAAATTTAGAATATTTGGAGTTACCGCTAAACCTTGTGTTCACGAACAAGATCCGTTAAATTTGGTGCATCAGTGTACATACGAGGGGGGACCCAAAAAAAAACGGAATTCTGTCATATACAGGGAGGTCCTGTTATAGAGCATTCGATATACGAAAATTTCCGATGACACGAGATGTGAAAATTTTGGGGTCTATTTTCAATAAAAGGGAGATCGAAAATCCAATGTTACGACATTCAAATGGGTGAGTAAAATTACCAAGTTATTTACTAAAGTAATTTCAAGTTATTTACTAAAATTATAAATCATTTACTGACTATAGATCTTACCTAAGGTTGTATGATAATCAATCTAAAAATTTTGATAATTCGGGTGGCTCAGTACGACAATGTGGCCTACAAAAATTCACAACCCCCGGGGCGAGAAGCCAGCAACGGAGGTAGTATGGCCAGCAACAACCTGCTCTCGCACTACCTAGATACTACTTTCCCTAATAACGGAAGCTACAAAGCTGATTGAAAGCTCCCTCGATCGGTCGTAAACGAGTAGGAAGGTTTTTGACTGGCTAAGGCGGTCATCCGTCACCACCCAATGACAAAACAGTTTTTAAAACTTCTCGCCCAATAAAAAGCCAGCGATAAATATTTCCGGGCAAGAATGGCATGCCAGACTGCCTCTCCGCCTTCTGTCCCCGTCATCTAAAACTAATTCTCGTTTTATTTTGAATGCTTGCGTTTTTAAGCAGTTTTAATGTATCAGATAGTAAAGATATAAGTAAGGAGCCCGTGTTGCTAGTGTATTGGTGGTAGAAGGGGTGTATGTGTGTTAAAAGGTGAATATTATGATTTTGGGGCGGCTCCGCGGCAAGTATTTCTCCCTCACTCTCTGCCCCGCCCGCTCGGCCAGCAGTAAACCTCATCATAACATCTTTAAATCACCCTTATTTAAGGTGAAAACACGGTGCTACATTGTTTTAGATAATGACACGTGGATAAACATCTCACCATAATCACTAAGTTGTATAATAACGAGTGATAAGACGTTTAAGCCTGCCCAAACCTACCTTGGCGGAGGAGGCGGGCGGCCTGCCCCGTCCGCCGCCTCTCTCAAAAAAACCGCCTTTCATTCGCCTCACCTGTGCCTTCCTGAAAAAGGGACAGTCAGCTCCTACGCCTGTGATAGCACCATAGGATATCACCAGTGATCATAGGATTCCTCAAAGGGTCCTCGCTTTCCTACTAAATAATTACCAAGGAGATCTCCGCTGGCGGCGGACATCGGCTGCCGCCCCGCACAACACAAACACCCCTTTTATCAGCTGAAATAATATGTGCCTTCCTGAAGAAGTCAGGTCAGCTCCCACGCATGTGATAGCACCATAGGATATCCCCAGGGACCCTAGGATTCCTCAAGGGGTTCTGGCCCCCCTACTAAATATTACCAAATTTATTATAACTTAAAAAAAACATGTTTTTTTTGTTGTTTGTTTTTTGTTTAATTGTTGGGGTCCGGGAAAACCAAACCTATATTTTACCATTAGTTATGTGTTTCGTTATACGAGATTTCGCTTTACGAGGTATGCCAGGTGGAACCTAACTGCTCGTATCTTCAGGACCTCCCCGTTTAAATTTTATTCAGATATTTTTACATGTTTACACTTTTATCACCTTCAAAGTATTCTCCATGTGAAGCAATGCACCGGTACAGACGTGTTTCCACTGTACAAAAAAATTTCTGGAACTCCCGCAAAGATATGTGATCTCAAGAAGGCGTTTGACTCAGTGCATCGTGAGTCACTCTGGGATCTTCTGCGACTTCGAGGGATTCCTGCAAGGACTATTGGTTTGATAACTGGTCTGTATTTGGGACTGAGAGTGCTGTGAAGTGTGGGCAGGGTATCCAGCTTATTTTTTTGTGAAAACAGGAGTGAGGCAAGGGTGCGTCCTTGCCCCATCACTTTTTCAACGCTTTTATGGACTGGGTATTGGACAGGTTTTAGATCAAAGGATTGTGGAGCATCCGTCGGCAACACCAAGATCACTGATCTTGTTTTTGCCGATGATGCAGTAATTTTTTGCTGAGTCGCTGGAGGTCCTGGGGATGGCTCTCGAGGCGTGCACGAGGAGGCAAAGCCTTTGGGGGCTTGAGGTCTCCTGGCTCAAGACCAAGGTCCAGGTATTTGGAGACTTACTAATGAAGCAGGGACAGTCTGTTCATGCGTGTGGCGAGGACATTGAGATCTTGGAAAGTTTTACATACCTTGGTAGCGGGAGTCAAAAATGACGGCGGGTACATTCAAGAAGTCTTATGACGGATTGGGATAGCCCCCGGTGTTATGGACTCGCTCAGCGGGAGTATTTGGCGTTGTCGGTACCTGTGCAGGAGGACAAAGATCCGGATCTTCAAGTCGCTTTGTGATCCCTGTCTTACTCTATGGTTATGAGACATGGACACTAAATAGTGAGTTGAAGAGACGAATCAATGCCTTTGGTAATAAGTGTCTTCGCAGAATCATGGGTATCGCTGGGATGATTACGGGGTCAAATCAGCGATTGCACCGTGAGACTGAATCGAGGCCTATTACCTGCATAGTCCGTCAGCGCCAACTTCGGGCTATATGGGCATGTGGCACGCTACCCTGAAACCGATCCTTCCCATTGGGTTGTATTCTGTAAGAGACAATCCGGCGTGGAGGAGGCCAAGGGGGCGCCCACAAGGCTCGTGGCTGGGGCAAGTTGATGTTTCTTGTCGAAAGCTGCTTGGTATGGGGAAAAGGAGCCTGCATGGGAACTCGGCGTGGTGACCCCCGGGAGTGGCGTCGTAGGGTGGGCGAGGCGACGCGCCCCCAACGGCGTATGCCCCAAATGATTGATTGCAAAGATATGCCTTTTAACGACTCCGTCGTTTTCTTCTTAACCTCTTCACGTCTGCAAAACGTTTTCCTTTGAGGACTTTCTTCATTCGGGGGAACAAAAAAAAACGCAGGGAGCAAGAAAACGGGTGAATAGGGAGGGTGGGTAAGTGGGGTCATGCCATTTTTGGTGAGAAACTGTCTCACACTCAAGGCGGTGTGGGGCTGGCGCATTGTCGTGATGAAAACCACCACTCTCCCCTTTGCCACAGGTTTTCGTCTCACTGCGTCTCGCAAACGCTTCAGAACTGCCAAGTAAAAGTCTGGTTAACAGTTTGACCTGGAGAACAAATTCTTTGTGGACAATTCCTTTCGCATCGAAGAAACAAATCAACATCGTCTTGACATTGGACCTCACTTGACGCGCTTTTTTGGGTCGTGGTGACGTTGGATGCTTCCATTGACTTGACTGCTGTTTCCTTTCCGGGTCGTAGCCGTAGCACCAGCTTTCGTCACCAGTGATGACCTTCGAAAAAAGGTATGGATCAACTTCCAAACTGTTCTTTCAGTTCACGACACGTATTCATTCGTGACTGCTTCTGATCGTCCGTGAGCAAGCGAGGCAACCAATTTCGCTGCAACTCTTTTCATCCCCAATTCTTCATTCAAAATTCGTTGGCAGGAGCTCCAGGACACACCAGTCAAATCAACAAGTTTGTCAATTGATCGGCGACGATCCTCCAAGATCAGTTCATGAATTTTCGTGATGTTTTCATCCGTTCGAGAGGTTGACGGTTGCCCTGAACGACGTGGTCTTCCAGTGACAATTGACCATTCCTAAAGCGTGCAAACCACTCGTAAACTTGTGCCTTGCTCATGGCAGCATCCTTGTAAGCTGTTTGAAGCATGATAACTGTTTCGGCTCGCGTTTTCCCCAGCAAAAAAACTGAATTTATCACGGCAGCACGCTGCTCCTTCCTTTCATCCATCGTAAAAATAGACGAAAAGGCGAAGCACTTCAAAACAAAGGCGAACCATGGGCTGTACGTCTTCCCGCGACAACGCCAGTTAGCACACTGATGACTGAGGGTTGCCTCACGTGGCATCTAGCGGCGGAAACCTGAAGTACTACGGGTTTGCCCCACAGAAAACTATTCCGGTTACTTTTGGGTTCCCCCTCGTATAAAATTTTCACCTCAACCCTCGGCTATCACGCCTAATTGGTGGCACTATAGCCGCCCCTATGCAGAAATCGCGATAACTGAACAATAAAACTTAATGTAATATTCAAATTGGTGCCAGGGTCCCCAAGAGGGACCACATATTTTACCACTTTTTTTTTACTTTCTTACCCTGTTTTTCTAACATATAATGAATATTACATTAAATCAGAAATCATAAAAGCAACATACATTTATAACATTTTATTTACCATTTGGGGATGATGAGATTTATTAGCTTTCCATTGATAATTTAGTTTTCTGATAAATGAATTAGAACCATGCATAAAATTAGCATTAAATAAATAAATGAAATCATCAATCGGGTAATTTTCCCGATTGATGAGGTTATTTATTTAGTTAACGCTAATTTATACATGGTGCTAATTTAATTTATCAGAAAACGAAATATATAAGTAAATATAGATATCATCAATCGGGAAAATTTCCCGATTGATGATTTTATTTTTTTATTTAACCCGCTAATTTATGCATGGTTCTAATTAATTTATCAGAAAACAAAATACATCAATGGACAGCTAATAAAATTGCGTTCTATTGATACCTTCATGATAAAAAGTTGACTCGCAAAGTTTTAAATGGCGAAGAGTTCATGCATATTTCTTCAGTCTCGTAATGGCATTTCTTTAGCGTGTTTTACTGTTTTTATTTGATAATATTATAGAACAAACATTTATGAAGATTTCAGTATATCATAAAGGGAAGTCCCGTTATATGAGCATTCGGTATAAGAGGGAAATCAATGATACGAGCTGAGTAAAATTTGGGTCTATTTTCAATATACGAGATCGAAAATTTAATGCTACGACATTCAAACTGGGGTGAGTAAAATTACCAAGCTAAAAATGCGCCCCCTACCACGTATGCATCTGGGCTGTATAATGATGTTGTGGTGGCCCAAGCTTGGGGCCGCACACCTGGCTAATTACCCTAAAGGTCAAGCCAAACACAATGGGGTGGACCCGACTCGCTCGTCACCCAAATTCTTCGTCACCTCTGTTGCCCGGGTTCCTGCCCTGGCTTCCTAGACCAGCTTCTGGCAGTTACCTACCTACCACCACAGTGAGATGAACACACGGAGAGGAGGAGTGGTGTTCCTCTCACTGTAGTGGTTGGTAGGTAACTGACTTAAATCAGGACTCCCGCACTGGACAAAGGGGGATTTTGGTTGCCCCAGTCAGGTCACCCCAAGCAAGGCATGACCGAAGGGTGATTAGCCAGGTGTGCGGCCCTGACCTTTAGGGGTAATTAGCCAGGTGTGCGGCCCCAACCTTGGGACCGCTACAGTTTAATTTAGCTTGAAAAAAACATGTCTGAGGGGGGTCCTGGAACCAAACCTATATTTTACCATTAGTTTATGTATTTCGCTTTTACGAGATTTCGCTTTACGAGTATGCCAGGTGGAACCTAAATGCTCGTATCTTCGGGCCCTTTCCCTGTATACTGAAAAACCCCAGTCTATATGATAGTCATATGCAGCAAGTGAATGGGCCAGTAGACTGACCATAGGGCCATTTCCCTGCAGCGTCCCAGCGCGCGTAGTTAGTGTCACATCCAGTTCTACTGTTATCTATGAATATACCGTAATGCCGGCGTAAAAGACGAAAGTTTTTTCCCTTAAAAAGGAATGCAAAGTTCACCCTGCGTCTTAATGCGGCCATATTAGCGAATGAGAGGTCGGCAGAGAAGCAGAACACCCGGTTTGGTGTATTACTAAAGGGGTCTGGAGTGATCTGGGGTTGAGCAGTAGTTCACTGAACACAAATTTGTAACTTGTTATCAAGAGTAATTCATAATAACTAAGAAAAGGTGGAGTTTAAGAGAAAAAAGACCCTGGGGCAAGAAGATGCGATTGTTGCTGCCAAGATGGCCGTGTCAGATGAAAAACATCATCCACCCCCCGCTGCTGCTCTCCATTGTAAAACGTCTGTATCTCAGGTCTGCCGCTTCACCTGGGATATTTCACTCGGCGACGCCCTCGCGCACCCACCATGGGTCATTACCGCTCAGATTTCCTCCCGCACCCATGGAAAAGACAAACATCCCGCATATTAGATGTCGCCTTAACCTGCATTCGACTCGCGCCACACAGTTGACACAACAGTTGGAAGGAGATGATAGAAGGGAGGCAGAAAATGATGATGGAATCTTTGCTGGAATGAGTATTGTTGATAAATGAATAGTGAACAAAGAGCGTGTTAAAAGGGTTTTATTTGAAGGAGTGGTGAGCGGTGAGAGGGAGGTATAGTATCTTGGGGAGTCTGTCTATACACACAAGGAGGGAGAAAAGGCGTCGGGCTTTGTTGTTTATTTGACAGGAGTCATTGTACAACGTGCGGACAAGAGGTGCGCTCCGTGTGTGTTTCTGTGTGTCCTGTGGCTGATGAATTACCTGGCTGATGTTGCAGTTGTATCGGCGAGGACAAGTCAGGTCAGCGTCAGGTCACCCTCGGGCCCTCTAATCTTGGTCCCAGACAGGGGGTGGCCTAAGCCGATGCAGGTGTGTATGTGCGTGTGTGTTGTTTAACGCCGCTACAGTGGTAAGCAAGGTGGGATAGGAGACATCATAGGCCTTTGTCCCACCTGACCCCTCAATCCTCACCCTGTACCTCTAGGGAAAAGGGAAAACTGTATGAAAGAGGTGCTAGTAAAAAGGCTTGCAACGGTACCTGTAGGACAAGTCTTCCACACGGCAACCAAGACCAAGACCCATCACGGTGCCACCGTCCGCCTCAAGGGGCCGAATCACAAAATACCATCATGGTGACACGGCACCGCCCTCATCAAATCCGTTATAAATTTCTTGCATTCAAACAAATAGACGTGTTACAACTAAACGGTGCGCCGCCTTCACGGCTCCAATACATCACCTTTCTGTCACGAAAACGGTTTCTGGGGAGGAATATTTTAACGTAATGAGACTGTGCCGGCTGATAATTGTAGTTTTCTAAAGGGCCCTTTATGTCCCCAAAAACCCAGGGTCTTTTAGAGTTCAACTCCTCTTCTTCATCCAACAGAAGTGTTTATTAATGCAAATTTCTTCAACCATAGCCTCTGAGGCCCCATGTCGCTTAGAGGGTGAGCAGGAACTGCCGAAAATGACGGAACCGTGACGAATAGTGTGAATACAAGACACGGCTGACAGAACACTGTCGTGATTTCAGAGTGTGAACCAGCCTTCACCGTATTTTTCCTGAAGAAGACAAATCAACCCTCATGACTGTGATAGATTCATGGGTGTAAACCAGGGCAAATATTGTCGATCCCGACAACGGTGCCCTTCAAACATTACAACAATAACAAGGTAGAGATGGTTACCCTAGAGTGTACCTAAATATCATCGTGAATTGTTTGTTATTGGACAACCACCGATTTCGAGGTCGAAACTTAGTCCTCCTGAATAGTTTTGATGTGTTTTGAATTAATCTGGCTCTCGTTTTTGTCGGAAATAATGTTTGTTTATATGTAGTGGGGTGTGTGGGGGGGGGGGCAACCTGCCCCTCCAGGTCCGCCCCGCAAACATTGCTACGCTTCACACTGCCATATTTTTGGGAAATTTTTCGTTTTTTCTCTATACATCTGTTACTAAACCAAACCCCACCTCAAACCCCAACCCAACTCTAACCTAATCTGTTTTAAAACCTAACTTAATTTAAACTGGCTGAAATAACGGTAGATTTTCGGTACTACGTGTAATTCCATTATTATTCAATTGCGCCATGGGAAATGGGGCTCAAAATACTCAGAATGAAGAAAGCTACACGATGATGTAGGTAAAAAGCCCTACGACTTTTGAAAGCGCACTACCAAAATAATACCAATATCTATACTGCAAATTTTCCACAGTCTAAACACATAGCAGAAAAGCAACAAAGGGATACCTACAACATTAAATCTAAGCTATATGTCATAGGTAGATAATATTAGAATTCAATTCGTGGGGGGATCCTGCTATATTATGATTTATGACCGATTTTGGTTACCCTGTCATTCCCTTTACATTTTTTACTAGTATGATTTTTTCATTCACATTCACTGCACAGTGAATATTGTCTTTTTGGTACATGCTCATAATCATTTTCTTTCCCCTACAAATCCTTTTTTTTAATAACTTTTGCTAAATTTACAAAAAAAAAATTTCCTTCAAAAGCCCCCATTATATTTTTTTCCAAAACCCCCTTGTTTAAAAAAGGGGTGCGTCTTAATGCGGAGGTGCGTCTTATGTGCCGGCAAATACGGTATATATTTTTTTTTAAAATTTGACAAACCTCCAAAAAATTAAACAACATGTCATACCATGCCCATGAACAGTATCAAAAAATTCTGAGAGCTGTTCTTAACATTCTCTGGGGAGGCTGATATGATGACCAAAACGCACACGTTTGGGTTCCAGGTCACTGC
Organism: Chionoecetes opilio; assembly: GCA_016584305.1. Taxonomy (NCBI): domain Eukaryota; kingdom Metazoa; phylum Arthropoda; class Malacostraca; order Decapoda; family Majidae; genus Chionoecetes; species Chionoecetes opilio. The sequence continues at coordinate 64,088 of JACEEZ010016151.1, read as the reverse complement.
CTTCACTCAATCACTTGTGTCATAATCCTCATTGTATTTAAAGTGCCTTAAAAATGTTCTTTGCTCACTTTGTATATCTCTCCTGCTTTTTATACAGAATTAGCTTGTTTTTCACACCTTTTATCGCATCTTTAAACCTTTCTTCTTTTTCTAGGTCTATGTTAGTTTTTCTTTTATAATTTCTAGGCATTGTTACTTCATTTTGTATTAATTTTTACTCTAGGATCAGAATTCCCTACACAATTGGGGAGTATGGTTTATGTTTACTTTATTGGTTTCTAAGAAACATTCTCTCAATATATTTCCGCCACAAAAACATTACTTATGGAGATATGACAAGTTGTTTATATAGAGGAGAGAGAAGAGTGTTTACTGCGCCTCACTCTTCTTCCTCTTGGACCTGCATCGCCTCGATTTTTTCCGTGCCGAAAACACTTTCAATGCAAATTTTTGGGTTTAGTTAGGAGGTTAAAACGTGGGGATTAGGTTAGGTTAGTGGACTCAAAGGTGGGGTTAGGTTATTTAATTTTCATATCTCCTATACCACTCCTTCCTTTAAAAACATCTTATATCTCCGGAAGTAGTGATATGCTAAGGTAGCTCATAGAGAGAATTGTTTCTTAGAATCCATTAAGGTAAATATAAAGCATACTCCCAATTGTGTAGAGAATTCTGGTCCCAGAGTAAAAATTTACCTTAATTTACATACCAGCACCCTTAAATTAATCCATATTAGCATGCAAAACCTGAAACGAAAGAAACAAGTGCAAATTAGCAGTTAATCCTCACCGTCATTCATAACACATCAAAATACATGGACAGTGACCTTATTCTCAATTCCTGGTTGAAAGTACCAATTTTCGCCTAACCAACCACTCAGCAAATGAGCAAAACTGAAGAATCAACAGGGGGGGGCCCGCCAGAAGAGGAAGAGGTAGAAACCCTAGAAGTGAATGGTGATTGTAATAGAAGAAGTGAAACAGTTTTGTTATCTGGTTGAATGTTAGATAGCGAGGGGGGAGTTTGGGGAGAGCAGTAAGAAAACGAGTAGCAAAAATGTGGATGAAGATAGCGGAAGAAGAAGAAATGGAGAGAGATAGCGGGGTGCTGATAAACAAGAGTATTCCCCCTGAAATACAGAGGGAAAAGTATTTGAAGCAGTATAAGATCAGTTTTTGCTGTATGGTTCTGAGAATGGGCTTTGACAAAGAAGTTGCAGGATGTTTGGTTGGGTGTGATCGGAAAAAGTTGAGATATATGACTGGTATCACATAGAGAGACGAAGTGTCCAGTGAAGAGGGGGGCAAGAAAATGCGGATTGAAGGGACTGAGTACAGTGCTGAGAGTAAGGCGATTGAGGTGGTTTGGGCACGTGAAGAGGGGAGAAGATGGTGAGGGATTTGGGGAGAGCTGTTAGAGTGGAAGTTTTCCCGGTCGCCGTCCACCGGGCAGGCCAAGGAAGACTTGGAGGCAGTGTATTGAAGAGGATCTGGCAGCATTGGGCATTGAAGAGTTGGGCAAATGGATAGATAGTTGGAAGGTATCATTGGCCGTCTAACCTCATAAATATAATGGAAAAACCCGACGTTAAACAGAAAGAAGAAGAAGAAAAGACCACTCAGCAAAGCTAAATGTAACGAAATGTTGATGGTTTTCAAGGTAATTTGGCAATATAATCTCCATGTCAATGTTATAATGATTGAAAATGATACCATTATTTCTTTCATATCATAATAACATACCATATAATCAAATGTATACACATCCATCTTTTGGTTTATACATATGCACAGCTGACGATAATGTTGTCCTTGGGGGCCCCCATCTTTGACTAGCGGCCCCAACATCTGTTTGTGAAGAGGTAATGGGTTCCCTGGCACATTAAAGGCCTTAACAGTGCTGTTAAAACTTATCAAGTTTTGTGAATACACTTTTTGTGCTTAACAGTCAAATATTAGAGTTAATCAGAATTTCCTGGCCTTAACAGCTGGTAAGGTTTTAGTAACAAACTTTGTGTATGCGTCCCTTGAGTCATAACCAACCAACTGCTAGCTCTCGCTAGGTCATGCCAAGACTTGCTGCAGTCATGGCAACCATAGTGTGATAGACATAGTTTGGGCATGATAGACATGTTGTGCAGATATACAAGGTGTGAAGCCATAAAACATGGTAGCTTGTTGCGCTATAGCTGAGGGTTGAGGTACATTTCAGGGGAGGCAGCGTCTGAGTGGTTAGCATCTGGAAGTGGCAAGCTCGGTGTACGAGATCGATCCCGCCCGGTGCTACATCTTTCGACAGTTGTCGATGGCACAAGAATACCCACATGCTGCCCATTAACTCTACCTTCGACGGCGAGTGCGTTGGAGGACACAGGGGAGCAGCATGAGCCTCTAATCACAGGTGCCACTTATAAAAACCCAGACTGTGCCACCACATGCAAAAACCCTCAAGTGAAAACCCCCAGTGCTTACCATCTGAGCCTGATGTCACTGCCTACAAGCGCTATAAGCCGAAATGAAAAAAAAAAAAATACTATTAACCCGTCAAGTGTTTAGTAACGTATAATACGTACTCCTAGGAGAAGTGTTTTGTACGTATATATACGTACTCCTAGGAGAAGTTTTTAGTACGTATATATACGGACTCTAGGAGAAGTGTTTAGTACGTTATATTTTCGAGCCTTTTTTGTTGTACTTTGTGGTAATTTATCGTCTGAAACAATCAAATTTTTTATTATGAAGTTAAATTGCCCCATTTTATTTGGCTTTANCCGTTCCAAATCTTAAAAATAGGGGCGTCTTTGCGGAGGTGCGTCTTATGTGCCGGCAAATACGGTATATATTTTTTTAAATTAACAAACCTCCAAAACTTAAACAACATGTCATACCATGCCCATGAACAGTATCAAAATTCTGAGAGCTGTTCTTAACATTCTCTTTGGGGAGGCTGATATGATGACCAACACGCACACGTTTGGGTTCCAGGTCACTGCCTTCACTCACATCACTTGTGTCATCATCCTCATTGTATTTAAAGTGCCTTAAAGTGTTCTTTGCTCACTTTGTATATCTCTCCTGCTTTGTATACAGAATATAGCTTTTTTTTTCACACCTTTTATCGCATCTTTAACCTTTCTTCTTTTTCTAGGTCTATGTTAGTTTTTCTTTTATAATTTCTAGGCATTGTTACTTCATTTTGTATTATTTTACTCTAGGATCAGAATTCCCTACACAATTGGGAGTATGGTTTATGTTTACTTTATTGGTTTCTAAGAAACATTCTCTCAATATATTTCCGCCACAAAACATTACTTATGGAGATATGACAAGTTGTTTATATAGAGGAGAGAGAAGAGTGTTTACGTGCGCCTCACTCTTCTTCCTCTTGTGACCTGCATCGCCTCGATTTTTACCGTGCCGAAGACACTTTTCAATGCAAATTTGGCTTTAGTTAGGAGGTTAAAACGTGGGATTAGGTTAGGTTAGTGGACTCAAAAGGTGGGGTTAGGTTATTTAAATTTTTTCATATCTCCTATACACTCCTTCCTATTAAAAACATCTTATATCTCCGGAAGTAGTGATATGCTAAGGTAGCTCATAGAGAGAATGTTTCTTAGAATCCATTAAGGTAAATAAAAAGCATACTCCCAATTGTGGTAGAGAATTCTGGTCCTAGAGTAAAAATTTTACCTTAATTTACATACCAGCACCCTTAAATTAATCCATATTAGCATGCAACAACCTGAAACGAAAGAAACAAGTGCAAATTAGCAGTTAATCCTCACCGTCATTCATAACACATCAAATACATGGCACAGTGACCTTATTCTCAATTCCTGGTTGAAAGTACCAATTTACGCCTAACCAAAACCACTCAGCAATGAGCAAAACTGAAGAATCAACAGAGGGGGGCCCGCCAGAAGAGGAAGAGGTAGAAACCATAGAAGTGAATGGTGATGTAATAGAAGAAGTGAAACAGTTTTGTTATCTTGGTTGACATGTTAGATAGCGAGGGTGGAGTGAGAGAGCAGTAAGAAAACGAGTAGCAACAATGTGGATGAAGATAGCGGAAGAAGAAGAAATGGAGAGAGATAGCGGGACTGCTGATAAACAAGAGTATTCCACTGAAATACAGAGGAAGAGTATTTGAAGCATGTATAAGATCAGTTTTTGCTGTATTTGGTTCTGAGACATGGGCTTTGACAAAGAAGTTGCAGGATGTTTGGTTTTGGGTGTGATCGGAGAATGTTGAGATATATGACTGGTATCACATAGAGAGACGAAGTGTCCAGTGAAGAGGTGGCAAGAAAATGCGGATTGAAGGAGCTGAGTACAGTGCTGAGAGTAAGGCGATTGAGGTGGTTTGGGCACGTGAAGGAGAGAAGATGGTGAGGGATTGGGGAGAGCTGTTAGAGTGGAAGTTCCAGGTCGCCGTCCACCGGGCAGGCCAAGGAAGACTTGGAGGCAGTGTATTGAAGAGGGATCTGGCAGCATTGGGCATTGAAGAGTTGAGGCAATGGATGATAGTTGGAAGCGTATCTTTGGGGCCGTCTAACCTCATAAATATAAGGGGAAAAACTGAACGTTAAACCCAGAAAGAAGAAAAAGAAAAGACCACTCACAATGCAAAATGTAACGAAATGTTGATGGTTTCAAGGAAATTTGGGAAATTTAATCTCCATTAAATGTTATAATGATTGAAAATGATACCATTATTTCTTTCATATAAATAATAACATACCATATAATCAAATGTATACACATCTCATCTTTTGTTTATACATATGCACAGCTGACGATAATGTTGTCCTTTGGGGCCGCCATCTTTGACTAGCGGCCCCCAACATCTGTTTGTGAAGAGGTAATGGTGTTCCCTGGCACATTAAAGGCCTTAACAGTGCTGTTAAAACTTATCAAGTTTTGTGAATACACTTTTTGTGCTTAACAGTCCAAATATTAGAGTTAATCAGAATTTCCTGGCCTTAACAGCTGGGAAGGTTCAGTAACAAACTTTGTGTATGCGTCCCTTGACGTCATAACCAACCAATCTGCTAGCTCTTTGCTAGGTCATGCCAAGACTTGCTGCAGTCATGGCAACCATAGTGTGATAGACATAGTTTGGGCATGATAGACTGTCTGTGCAGATATACAAGGTGTGATAGCCATAAAACATGGTAGCTTGTTGCGCTATAGCTGAGGGTTGAGGTACATTTTCCAGGGGGCAGCGTCTGAGTGGTTGCATCTGGAAGTGGCAAGCTCGGTGTACTGAGATCGAATCCCGCCAGGTGCTACAATCTTTCGACATTTTGTCCGATGGCCAAAATCCCCCACATGCTGCCCTTTAAACTCTCCCTTTCGACGGCGAGTGCGTTGGAGGACACAGGGGAGCAGCATGAGCCTCTAATCACAGGTGCCACTAAAAAAACCCAGACTGTCCCACCACATGCAAAAGCCCTCAATGAACCTCCAGTGCTTACCATCTGAGCCCTAGATGTCACTGCCTACAAGCGCTATAGCCGAAATGAAAAAAAAAAAAATACTATTAACCCCGTCAAGTGTTTAGTACGTATAATACGTACTCCTGGAAAGGTTTAGTACGTATAAAACTCTCTAGGAGAAGTGTTTAGTACGTATATATACGTACTCCTGGGAGAAGTGTTTGTACTTATATATACGGAGCCTATTTTGTTGTACTTTGTGGTAATTTATCGTCTAGAAAACAATCAATTGTCCTTATATTAGGCAATGCTTTAATATTACAGCCCTCATTATTTTTTATTTTGTCTTTGAACTGTCTATTTTGCATAGAAGAAACATGACAACGAGAAATTTAGTAAAATATGACGTATATCAGCTGAAATGATTATGTTCTTTTTCCTCTTTTATTTATTTCATGATAACAAACAGTATAATAACTTCAACACTATTCCAAGCTATAAAAGCTATATAATGTTTTCATTTATTTGCACGGGAGTGGCGGTACCATTGTTATGGTTGGCAGCCCTGCAGGCTTGGTACTGTGTTGGCGCGAGAGCCATCCCCAGGCAGGCACACAGCCCCGCTCCTTTCCAGCAGATTTTTTAATCACAGTTTTTTCACATTCTCAACGATGAAAATGTCACATAATTGGGAGACAGCGATCTATCTAATGATAATGATGATCTTGACTATATCAAGGATTCAGGCAGTGAGAAGGAGGGGAGAGTGACAACGATCATTTGAGCCCTCTGCCGGGTCTGCCCAAGTTCACCGTAACCTCTCGCTGATCACAACACTTATGCGTAAAACATCCGAGCCCAAACCACGAGAATCTCTAAGGGGGAAATACTCCTACAAAAAAAGGGGGAAAAAAGGGGGAAATTTTTCCCAGAGGGGGGGGGGCCCTTTGAGAGCCCCCTTGGGCCCGGCAGATGTCTGCTGTATGAGGGAAATAATGACTGAGCCGAAATGCTGTTTTTATAACTTTGAGACTATTCCGTTTTTTTATAATGTTGGGTTTTTTTTCGCAAAAAAAAAGAAATTTCATATTGATCGGGAGCTTATCAAAATCATTGGAAAACCTGTAGCAAAGGCGGGGCACTCTATCAGTGATAAAGGATGAGGTACAGGAGCCGTAAAGGCTGCCAACATAAACTTTTAAACTAGCTCATTTACGCACTTTTTAGGAAAATTTGAATCCACTTTTTTTTTCCCTGGTGAACATGTTTCATTGAAATTTTAAATGAAATAAAATAAATAAAATTTGGTTTTGTACTTAAATGGGTACGGGCATTATGTACCACTTGTTGAATTCCTAATATATCTTTAGAAGAGTTAGATAAATATTCTAAACTTATCTCTAAAAAAACACGATGCAAACTAAAAACATTAACAAATGCTTGAAATATCGGAAAAAAGAACTAGGGGGTGGGAACTGACGTAGTATGTGACAAGATTTTTTTTTCATCCCAGGCCCGTGAAGGGGCCCCTGCCGCCTGTTTCCCCAATCAAAAGTACTTCCTATTTTCTCAAGACCATATCACTCTTTTGGAAATATGCGCCCAAAATATGAATTTTTCTAAGAATAAGTTACAAGATGCATAATCTAATGCCCTGATTACATTTTGACCATATTTTATAATTTCCCTTGAAGTCACAAAAAGGGTTTTGTTTTTAAAAGGGTTTTTTTTTTTCACCTTTTACATTGGGGAAAAATTCTTTGTAATGTAGAAAAAGAGGGAAAGGCGGGTGGTTTGTGTGTGATGTTACGCTCCTCACAATGCTTAGATTTTGGCAGTTCCCACCATTTGTTCCCCCTCAGTGAAACTCAGCTAAAAAACAAAAGGGGCACAATGGGTGGATTTCCAGCCCAAGTGTCCCTCAAAGCTAACCATGAAATGGGGGATATCAAACTACACTTCAACAGGACCCAAACCCTTGCTAGAGGGAAAAAAGAATTTCTTTTAGCAATTACGCCTAACGTTAGAATAGATTTCTAAAGCACAAAACCCATTGGTTATAGCCATTTGTGTACACTGTCTCGGGCCTGTTCAACTTTGAAAAAACGATGCCAAAGGGTTTTTTTGTTATTTTCTTTTATATAATTACAGTGCACAGGTGATATGTTCATGATGCAGCACAACTACCTGCTGTTTTTTCTGAAGGACATTCCTTGGGAGCATCTCGGCAAAATGCTGATGAATGGAACCCAATATTTAGCATTTCAAATGTGGCAGGACAGGTATATTTTGTTTGTACCTGAATTTATCAGAAGCAGGAACTACCACGTGTAGGTCTCACGGCCTCTTGTAGCCTCCTTATTTTCTTATGTTCTAGATTACAATATAATTAGAATAAAATGAAATCTTGTTTTTTCGCTATGACATCCACATACCCAAGGGAGGATCAGCTGGCTGGAAACGATGCCTATGTATGGAGACTTGGAGAAGGCGCTCGTATCCCGCTTACACATCATTGCTTATGTTATATTTTAGTTATTTTTTTGAGACAATAAAAAAAAATTCAAAAAGCCCAACCTGACACTTACCTGGTGTTTCTGTCCCTTAGGTCAACACTGTACGGGTTAAGGTATGTGTGATAGCCATAAAATGCAATAGCTTGATGCGTTATAGTTGAGTGTTGAGGTACATTTAGGTATGCGTGGTAGCCGTAAAAAGCGATAGCCGAATGCTTATAGCCGAGGGTTGAGTGTACTTTATACATTTTTTTCCAATTTCTACTGATTTTTTTTGTCATTTATAGTTTTTAAAGATGCAGATAGGATATGTCTAGTTATACACATGTAATAGGAAATGAGGGGTCCGGGGATAGTTTTACGGGTTGAGTAGCAATTTTTCGTGGATTTTTAACTTGTACGACCATCTCTGTTGATCTCAAGAAGGCGTTTGACTCAGTGCATCGTGAGTCACTCTGGGATCTTTTGCGACTTCACGGGATTCCTGCGAGGACTATTGGTTTTATGACTGGTCTGTATTTTGGGACTGAGAGTGCTGTGAAGTGTGGGGGAGGTGTATCCAGCTTCTTTCCTGTTAATACAGGAGTGAGGCAAGGGTGCATCCTTGCCCCATCACTTTTCAACACTTGTATGGACTGGGTATTGGGCAAAGTTGTAGATCAAAGTGATTGTGGAGCATCCGTCGGCAACACCAAGATCACTGATCTTGTTTTTGCCGATGATGCAGTAATCTTTGCTGAGTCGCTGGAGGTCCTGGTGATGGCTCTCGAGGCGCTGCACGAGGAGGCAAAGCCTTTGGATCTTGAGGTCTCCTGGCTTACGACCAAGTTCCAGGTGTTTGGAGGCTTACTAGATGAAACCGTACAGTCTGTTCATGCGTGTGGCGGGGACATTGAGATCTTGGAAAGTTTTACATACCTTGGTAGCGCAGTCCATAATGACGGCAGGTCACGTAAGAAGTCTTACGGCGGATTGGCATAGCCCATGGTGTTATGGACTCGCTCAGCAGGAGTATTTGGCGTTGTCGGTACCTGTGCAGGAGGACAAAGATTCGGATCTTCAAGTCGCTTGTGATCCCTTTCTTACTCTATGGTTGTGAGACATAGACACTAAATAGCGACTTGAAGAGACGAATCAATGCCTTTGGTAATAAGTGTCTTCGCAGAATCATAGGGTATCGCTGGGATGATTACGTGTCAAATCAGCGATTGCACCGTGAGACTGAATCGAGGCCTATTACCTGCATAGTCCGTCAGCGCCAACTTCGGCTATATGGGCATGTGGCACGCTACCCTGAAACCGATCCTTCCCATCGGGTTGTATCTGTAAGAGACAATATGGCGTGGAGGAGGCCAAGGGGGTGCCCACAAGGCTCGTGGCTGGGGCAAGTTGATGTTTCTTGTCGAGAGCTGCTTGGTATGGGAAAGGAGCCTGCATGGGAGTTGCGCGTGGTGACCCCTGGGAGTGGCGTCGTAGGGTGGGTGAGGCGATGCGCCCCCCGGCGTATGCCCCCAATGATTGATTGATTTGTTACCTAACCATTACGTTACGTTACCATTTTGTAAATGTTAAGGTTTGACGTACATCAGAAAAAAAAAAGTTGAGCAGTTATAAAATGTGTGCATTTATTCTATGCACCACTTTTTGTATCAATATGATTATGAGCAGCAGCAGTGGCAATGATTAGTCCATCGCTATACAAATGGAGCTGCAGCCTTCTCCAGTCATCTTTTTATTTTAGACTGCAAAGCAGTTGCTAGAGTTTCTAGCATATGACTAGAATAGACAAAAAGAATACACGACAGTTAATGTGATGTGAACCATATTTATATTTTAACTATAAACTTGGAGATATGGAAGCAGAAATGATCATATATTTGTCAAGTTTTATTGTATTTTCAGTCATTTATTCATTTTTTTATAGCATTCCTTCAAAAATGGCACTGTAAGATTCATTAGGGACTTTTAGACATAATTCATAGTGAACCTGTATGAAGGACCAGTTATTGCTTAAGAGTTCAAGATAGATAAATGTTAGGTTGGTACCCATGATTTACTTTTATCCCTGTCTCTTGAAAGAAGCAACCGGTAGAGCATGGCACTACGCAAACTTGTGGATGCTCAGTGTGGAGAGGGCAACCCATTGGTCCACCTCACCCAACATGTAACCCGAGACAAGGCACTGCTGAATGAGGGTCTGTGCTGGCCCATGCACAGGCCACCAACTGAAGGTAGAGATTTAAGGAGTTATTGGTTGAAGTATGGAAACTTTATGTAGATAATACAAAGATATAGTATGTGAAAATATTTTGAAAAGAATGAAAAAACTGTACTCTATCAGAGCAATTAAGTATTTTTTGGTGCTTCAGAGGGAGTATGAGCAAAAAGTATTTTCACTTGACAGATGGGATGCTCAAGACTCAGTATGGTTCAACAACAGTGGGTGATCAGCTGGTTGAAGAGTTTATGACTGAGACTCAACAGGCTGCTGCTGCTGTACCCCAGGCCTTTAGAATGGACTCTCGTTTTGCAGGTATTTAAATTTCTCACTAAAAAATCTGTCATTTTTTCTTTTTATAGGTTGATAGAAAGTTGATTGCAGTTTCTTATCAATAATGATGAACAAAGGTTTTTATGTTTGTACAATGAGTGTTGTGTTTAATGAGTATTTTTATGTTTTTGTAAGATGTTTAGAGGAAAGAAAAATATTAACTTTTATGGATGATGTTGAGGATCCCCTGAGAAAAGAGATAATCATTTAAATTTTTGAGCATTACTATAAAACTATCTTAAGGGGAAAATCTTTCAATTCGTCTCCAAAAATTAGAAAATTTGGTTTTCAGTATGTGAATTGGGTGGGGTCAGACGCATCTGTTGCGCATATCTGTTAGTGCATGAGGCGCTCTAGCCCTTTAAAACTTTAAATGCCCTGGTGCTTTTAATGCTCTGTACCGCACCCTGCTTGTGCCGTGATTGATAAACATAGTAGGAAAACCTCGTTTATCCGGCACCCTCGGGGGGGGAGCGCATGCCGGATAACTCATTTTGCCGTTGTTTTGAGAGTTACTCTTATGGAATCGCCCAAAATCCCTTTTTTTTTTTTTTTTTTTTTTTTTTTTTTTTTTTTTTTTTTTTTTTTTCCCCCATCCCCAAGGAACCGGCCAAGGGCACAACAAAATGGGTAACACAAAGGCCGCTTAGTTGCCAGTCCCTATAAAGAAGACAGTAAGAGAATAAAATAAAAAAGAGGGGTGGGCCAATTTAGTTCGGGAGGCTTTTACTTGGGGTTAAGCTAATTATTTTGTATAGGTTCTTTTTACTTTTTACTTGAAATGTTCGTATTTTATCCCCTTTTATTGCGAAAGTGGGATTTGTATCTATAGACATTATTTTAGTATTATGGGTAAGGTTGTTTTTTTTTTCTTTGTTTTGTTATGTTAAGTCTTCTTGTTTTGCAAATTTAGTTTTTTATGGTTAATATATGGACCACGGACCATGACAACATTGCCGCATCGTATATTTGTATTTTTTGTGGTCAATAAATATCTAATCTAATCTAATCTTGTTACTCTTCTTTTGAAAAGATGTAAGTCATAGGAAAGTGGAAAAATAGAAACAGGAAGAGAGTTCCAGAGTTTATCATGAGGAAAAAAAAAAAAAAAAAAAAAAAAAAAAAAAAAAAAGCCTGGGTTGATTAGTGCCGTTGTTTTGAGGCTGCCGTTGTTTTGAATGCCGGTTAAATGAGGTTCTCCTGTAATATTTTATAATTTGTCCTTTTTTCTGTATCTTATGCTCTAATATCCCTGTATGACAGGTCTGACAGGGTGTGGTGGCAATAAGGTGCTCAAGTGAGTCAGAAGTGTGGATAAATAAGCATATAGTTTATGTATTCACATGCGTTCCCATCTGTGCAATTTTTTTTTTTGGTCTGCATTGTTCTCGAGAGCTAAACAAAGTGAGAACGCCTCTCTTAAGTAAGTCGAAGGTCAGCAGTGAGGCTAATAGAGAAAATGCAAGAAAAGGTGGAAAAAGCAGTGGCACAGAATGAGGTGGAACCTACCATACAGCATGCCCTGTGACCTAGAATGACCTGTAAGTGACCTTAACTCAAAATACTGACCTCCCAGGACTGGCCAAAATTTATATAATTTGTGTGTGTATATTTAAGTTCAATATTGTAGAACAGAAAAATGCTATTTTATCGTTATTATTTTCCTAAAGAATTCCAACTAGTCAGCATGCAATGCAACGATTATCAAAATTCTTGTTATAAAATAACTTGAAACGCATAAAATAACCTTGAAACGCATATATACACAATATGTATAACATATATACGGTCAAACCTCGGGTTTCGAACGTCTCACTTTTTGAACAAATCGGTTCACAAACAGAATTTCAAACTCATAATTGCACCGGTTGTCGTACGATAACTCGGTTGCCGAACAAGCTATTTGGCCCAAGAGCAGCACGGCATCACTGATTCACTGTGCGCGTCAGTGACGCCGCGGCCCTCACTCAGAGAACATCCGCTCCGAAGTGTTCTTGATTTTGACAATTTTTCTTGTGTTGTGCATTATTTCTTCTATTTTTTTTATTCCATAAGCCACCATGGGACCTAAGAAAGCTAGTGAAAGCATAAAGGCGAAAAGGAAAATAGTGAAAACAACAATAGAGGTGAAGAAAGAGATCATACGGAAGCATGGGCGGGAACCCACGAAGCACTTACCACTTTTTTTTTGGTGGGAAGTCCGACTTCGGTGGTAACTCGAACCCACAGGGCGGCTAGGTCGTAAGTTTGGTGGTAAACGTGCACGCTGGCCAACGACTGCTCGAGACTGGTATTAGGAGAGGTAGAAAGTCTCCAGGCTCGCTTATTACTGCTTGGTATGCTATGAAATATAATTTTTCTAGGTGAATGTAGACATATAATCGCATTTGAATGGCTATTGTTCATATATATGAGTAAAGAGATGAAATACAAGCAATGGTCTCATCCACGTCTAGCAGCGCGGCGCGGCAGCAGCAGCAGCATCATGAAGCCTGTGAGGGGATATCAACACCAAGTGGGATCTCTTTGGTAATATTTAGTAGGGGTGCGAGACGCCTTGAGGAATCCTATGATCCCTGGGGATATCCTATGGTGCTATCACAGGCATGGGAGCTGACTTGTCTTCTTCAGGAAGGCACGGTGAGGCGGATGACGGCGGGTTTGAGAGAGGCGGCGTGCGGGGCAGGCCGCCCGCTCCTCCGCCACGGTAGGTTGGGCGGGGTTTTAAACGTCTTAATACTCGTTATTATAGAACTTAGTGATTATGGTGAGATGTTATATACACGTGTCATTATCTAAATCAATATAGCACCGTGTATCACCTTAAATAAGGGTGATTTAAAGATGTTATGAGGTCATCATAACATCTTTATGCCGCTTATGACGGGGCGGGCGAGTGAGTGACAGAAAAACATTTTTGCCGCGGGGCCACCCCATAACACAAATATTCACTATTTTAACCCACATACCTTATTATACCATATTTTAACCTTCTACCACTAAACCACTAGCAACACTGGCTCCTTCCTTATATATCGTACTATCTGATACATTAAAACTCCTTAAAACGCAAGCATTCTAAATAAAACCAGAATTAGTTTGAGATGACGGGGCAGACTCGGCAGAAAGAAGGCGGGGATAAGGCAGTCTGGCATGCCATTCTTGCCCGAAAATATGTCTGGCTGGCTTGTGATTGGTCGAGAAGTTTTAAAAACAGTTTGTCATTGGCTGGTGACGGATGACGCCTTAGCCAGTCAGGGCCTTCCTACCCGTTTCCTACCTACCGAGGGAGGCTTGCTGGGTTCGTAGTAAGGACAGGTAGTATCTAGGTAGTGGGAGAGCTGGTCGTTGCTGGAGATACCACCTCCGTTGCTGGGTCCAGACCATGAAAATGGTGTTCGCGTCTCGGATCTGGCTTTGCAGTTCAGCTTAGCAAAGTCATCGATCTGTACCATTCTCAAGAACAAAGAAGCAATAAAGGATGCTAATGTTGCCAAAGGAGTGACTGTGATCACCAAGCAAAGATTGCAGACCTTAGAAGAAGTAGAAAAGTTGCTATTGATTTGGATCAACGAAAAGCAGTTGGCCGGCGACAGTTTTCGGAGGCTATCATTTATGAGAAAGCAGGGCTTTTGCACCAGGATTTTCTCAAGAAAACCCCAGGTTCAAGTTCTGAGACTGATGTGTTGCATATATAGGCATTTTTATGCATGAAACACAGCTAAAAAGGTATAAAAGGCCTTATTTTGGGGGTCAGGAACGGATTAATCCATTTTATATTGTTTCTTATGGAAAATTTGTTTCGGTTTTAGAACAAATCGGTTTTAGAGCAATTTTTTGGAACTAATTATGTTAGAAAACCAAGGGCGTGTTTATATATATATTAGGGTGCCAATAGCGCATAGGGTATTTTAAAGTCATATTTTTTCAGTACTTTTGTGTATTCTGCCATGTACTAGAACTGTGTGAAAGTTTAGGCTAATCGGTTATATTAGAGGGGGCGGNGCAACACACACCCACACACACACACACCACCACACACCAACCCACACACACACACACACAGGGTACTCCGTAGTGTAGAGGTAGCACGCTCGGCTCAAAAACCGAGAAGTCCCGGTTTCGAATCCCTGGGCGGAGCGGAGACAGATGGGCTTTTTCCCTTTAAGACCTGACTCCCTGTCCACCCAGCAGTGAATGGGTACCGGATGTTAGCCAGGGTTTGTGACCCGCCTCCTGGGGTGATAGCTTCCCCCACCACTAAGGATGAATGATAAGAATGTTGATATGGAGACGGGCCATACAAGTGTAGCTCAGGCCCTGTAAAAAAAAAATACAACTGGATGAATACACACACACACACACACACACACCACACACACACACACAACACACACACACACACACACACACACACACACACACACACACACACACACATACACACACACACACACATACACGCACACACACACACACACACACACACACACACACACACACACACACATACACACACACATACACACACACACACAGTATCCGTGATATATTTTGTTAATGCCCGGTGTCGTTTAACTTTTCTTTTTTCGCTTACTCAAGGGAGTTTACTTCTGTTTAAAAAAGTCCACATACTTTATTCGTGTGTGTGTGGTGTGTGTGTGTTGTGTGTGTTGTGTGTGTGTGTGTGCGTGTGTGTGTTGTGTGTGTGTGTGTGTGGTGTGTGTGTGTGTGATGTGTGTGTGTGTGTGTGTGTGTGTGGGTGTGTGTGTGTGTTGGTGTGGTTGTGTGTGTGGTGTGCGTGTGTGTGGGTGTGTGGTGTGTGTGTGTGTGTGTGTGTGTGTGTAGTGCTGTGTGTGTGTGTGTGTGTGTGTGTGTGTTGTGTGTGTGTGTGTGTGTGAGTGCGTGTGTGTTGTGGTGTGTGTGTGTGTGTGTGTGTGTGTGTTGTTTGTGTTGTTTGTGTGGTGTGTGTGTGTGTGTGTGTGTGTGTGTGTGTGTGTGTGTGTGTGTGTGTGTGTGTGTGTGTGTGTGTGTGTGGTGTGTGTGTGTGTGTGTTGTGTGTGTGTGGTGTGTGTGTGTGTGTGTGTGTGTGTGTGTGTGTGTGGTGTGTGTGTGTGTGTGTGTGTGGTGTGTGTGTGTGTGTGGTGTGTGTGTGTGTGTGTGTTGTTGTGTGTGTGTGTGGTGTGTGTGGTGTGGTGTGTGTGGGGTGGTGTTTTGTGTGTTTGTGTTAAAGAAAAAGAAGAAAATAACAAAACCATGTGATGTGTAAGTGGAGTCGATATTAGCCCAGGTAAAGGGTCGTGGGTCGAGAGTCAATACTCAAAAGTCACCTGCGTTCACCCACACGCCCTCACTCCTCCTTAACAGCCGCGGGCCGCCTTCCCTCACCCGTGGACGGTCTCACCTAGCGGGGCGAGTGGCGGCGCTTCTTGGGGCCTCTCCTTCACGACCCTGGAGTTGTGGCGCCTCTCGGGGTCTCTCCTTCACGGCCCTGGAGTGGCGGCGCCTCAGCCTCTCGGGGTCTCTCCTTCACCACCCTGGAGTGGCGGCGCCTCAGCCTCTCGGGGTCTCTCCTTCACGGCCCTGGAGTGGCGGCGCCTCAGCCTCTCGGAGCCTCTCCTTCCCACCCTGGAGTGGCGGCGCCTCAGCTCTCGGGGCCTCTCCTTCACGACCCAGGAGTGCGGTGGCTCTCGGAGCTTCTCCTTCACGACCCTGGAGTGGCGGCGCCTCTCGGGGCCTCTCCTTCACGACTCTGGAGTGGCGGCACCTCTCGGGGCCTCTCCTTCACGACCCTGGAGTGGCGGCGCCTCTCGGGACCTCTCCTTCACGACGCTGGAGTGGCGGCACCTCTCGGGGCCTCTCCTTCACGACCCTGGAGTGGCGGCGCCTCTCGGGACCTCTCCTTCACGACTCTGGAGTGGCGGCGCCTCAGCCTCTCGGGGCCTCTCCTTCACCACCCTGGAGTGGCGGCGCCTCTCGGGGCCTCTCCTTCACCACCATGGAGTGGCAGCGCTCTCGGGGCCTCTCCTTCACAACCTGGAGTGGCGCGCCTCCGGGGCCTCTCCTTCACCACCATGGAGTGGC
>JACEEZ010016151.1:30000-42500 GCA_016584305.1 Chionoecetes opilio | reverse complement strand
TTACTTCCCATCAAGTGGCCACAACAGTTTCGCCAAGTCAGTACATATGTTCCTGCAAGACATGCAAAAACTAGAAGGACGAAACCCGCATGTTTTTCAAAAATTCATGGCTGGGTATATGTTTGTCAGACGTAGCGATAAGGTTTGGGGTGCCTTAGCAACAGGTGATCCTTGAGCAGGTTCTAATGAAGTGTCTTAAGAGCAAAGGTGGGATCACGCATGGTCGAGGGATGGATGAGACGCAACGGACAAGATGGCTGCTAACGATGCTCGATTATGCACAGATAACATCCGAGATGGAGAAGTTAAGCACATACAAGCATGTACAAACTGAACTGAGTACAAGTAAAATGCAACGAGATAATGACTGACACATCAATCATCCTTGAGTACCTGGAAAGCCACGATCCATTCGACAAGTGTGATTACTTGTATGACATATCAACAGGAATTGCCTCAACTGTTTCTAACGTCCACATGGCTGAAGATTTAGTCCATTATTTCCAAGATGGAAGGAGAACATGTTACAAAACATGTCTTCAGGAAAACAAACCAAGTGAAAGTAATGGGTGCGAAGGTGATTACAGATGGAGAGGAACTTGTCGACCCCCAGCTTCTATTCCAACGACTTTTGATAATTGCCAAAAACAGCGATGTTGACCTAAATGAAGTGTTTACATATGAGCTCTCTGTGTATCCACCATCACTCTTCACAAAACAGGGCTGCTTAACTCGGCTTCAAAACCAAAACTTGCTGAGGCTATTTCCAAACTATGTAAGGATACCCCAGAGTTCCCAGTTCCTGATAGCGGGGAGGGAATTGTCCCATATTCACCCAAGTTGTGTACTTTGTGAAAAGTCTGTGAAACTTGGCATGGGGTTAGGTATGGGGATAGTGTTTTCAAAAACCATCGCATACAAAATGGGGTAGCGCCCTGGGGGCCAGTACGCACAAAACTCAAAATGGCCGCCACCCGAAAAGGAAAACGTTATATCTCGGCTCCTGTTAACAGGTAATGTTGTAATACCACCTTTTCTATGTTTTTCAGTGCAAGGAGTTAATTTCTGAAGTTATTTAACTGTTTGGAAGTCATCTTAATGGTCAAAGACACTTCTTAGCTAATTTCCGGTCAGAAACAGACATATCTCGGCAACTAAACCGCATAAAAATATGTTCTGTTAATTTAAATATATAACCTGTTTTAAGCTGGTCAGCATTTCTATTATCATTTCAGGTGTGAAGAATCAAGACATGAATAAGCCTGTCCTTATCTTCATCACGTGTTGATACAGCTCTCATCACCAAGCTGTCTTTGTCCCTGCAAGCACGTCCTGATGCCGACATACATGAATTTTTCAAGCATGAGAATCAGCGAGAACCTCCGTCGTTATCTGATCGAGGTAAGCTGTGTCAAGGAACCAAGTCAGATATTCTTGGATGCTTGCCAGGTATGCCTGGTCCTGGCCGCTCTCCAGCAGCCAAAGCGGCATATGTGGTTATTCTCGATATGGCGGCAGTGATACACATCATCAAACCTCAGCGTGCCAGTGTCTTTGGCGAGTACACCCATATGCAATTGCTGCCATATTTGGAGAGTCAGATGACGGGGAGAGCGAAACAAGAGTCGACGCAAGTCTGGACACGTACAAAGAGGCAAGTCTCAAGTCCCAAGCTCGTACAAGACGGGGTGAGACTTCAGCTCGCCGAACACGAGTCTCTGCCAAGATACCTCTGCCAAAGGGAGGCGAGTGGCAGAAGTTCCTGAAGGATTACCAAAATAATGACGAGTTGTTTCAATTCATCAGTCAGGAACTCCAAAGAAACACAACTGAATTACAGGATCACCTCCTTACAACAAAGGCTGACCTGGTTCTCAGTAACAAACCAACTGACCTAACAGCATTGTCCCCATGCCACCAGGAGGAAGCTGACACACGGATGATGCTGCACTTGCGTCATGCTGCTGAGCAAGGCCACACTAAAGCTTACATCAGGACAGTTGATAGTGATGTGGTGGTGTTAGCCATGAACCTCTTCCTAGATCTGGGCTTCTTAGAACTGTAGGTCGGATTTGGAGCAGGAAGAAAATACAGAGATATTCCAATCCATCAAATCTCGCAGATGCTGGGACCCCAACATTGTGAGGGTTACCCCTGTTCCATGCATTCACAGGCTGCGACGTAGTATCAGCGATGTTTGGAATTGGCAAAAAGACAGCCTGGAATGCATGGATCAGCTATCCTGCAGTCACTAACACCTTCATCGCCCTCACCCAAGATCCAACCAGCCTCACCCTGGATTAACTGCACATGCGGCGTCTCGAACGCTGGACTGTACTCATGTACAGTAAGAACTGCAGTGTAGACTCGCTGGATGAAGCAAGGAAACTCATGTTTACTCACAGCCTCAAGTCACTGGACTCAATCCCCCCCACGCAGCATGCTTTATTCCAGCATGCTAAGCGTGCCCTGCTCACTGCAGTCTTTGTCTGGAAGCAGTCTCTCTCCAAAGCCCCCAAAATCCCAAACCCCAGTGAATGGGGCTGGGAATGGAATGCCAGAACCAAGGAGTGGATGCCATATTGGACAGATCTTGCGGACGTCAGTCAAGCATGCTCGTTGCTCCTCCATTGTGGGTGTGTGGTTGCTTGCAAGGGTCACTGTAAGTGTCATCGAGCTGGACTCCGTTGCAGCACATTGTGCAAGTGTGAAGGGGGATGCACGACTAGTGACAGCGAAACCTGATTTTGGATGACTGACTGTAGTCCACTGAATACAATAAGAATATTCGTGGTCATAGTAGTCTCTGGATGGGTTCAGAACTGGGCATGGAATAACACTATTAAAAAAATATGTTTAAATGTGTAATTGATGTGTAATTGATAATGTGACAGAACATACATTTTGTTTGAATAAGTAATGATGATGAAGGTGCATTATTTTTCATATCTGTATTGTTTGAGAGTAGATACTTTGTATGAAGTAAGTCATTGATAAAGGATGATTTACACAAAAAATCACGACTTTACGTGTCTCAGTTTCGGAGCTCTGGTAATGTTTTACAATAATTCCAACAATTTTCCCCATTTTTTTTAACATAAGGTGGCAGTGATATGTAAAATGAACTGAAAAAATAAATATCTTTTATCGAACAATAGGTCTAGAGTCCTCCATGATATTTCTATGCGGTTTAATTGCCGAGATATGTTTGTTCTGGCCGGAAATCAGCTAAAAAGTGTCTTTGACCATTAAGATGATATTTCAGCCCCAAACAGTTAAATAACTTCGGAAATGAACTCCTTGCACTGAAAAACATGGCAAAGGTGGAATTACAACATTACCTAGTGTTAAAAGGAGCCGGGATATGACGTTTTCCTTTTCGGGTGGCGGCCATTTTGAATTTTGTGCATACCGGCCCCCAGGGGACTACCCCATTTTGTATGCGATGGTTTTTGAAAACACTACCCCCATACCTAACAGCATGCCAAATTTCACAGACTTGTCACAAAGTGCACAACTATCTTGAATTCCCTCCCCGCTATGAAGCAGAATACAATGTGTTGGACGGGGGTTCCCTTCTGCAGCGTTTGCCATGGACACAGGGTCAAACATACAGACAAATAATCACCGCTTACATACCCAGGGTAAATAATTACATCTATCCAATCGTTGTATTCGATGGATATCTACAAGATACAATCAAAACCGTAGCACACCAAAGGCGTAGACAATTTTCTGGAAAGGTCAAGCTAGCCATCGATTTGCCACTTAAGATGGAAAAGAAAACGTTCCTGCAAAACAACGGAAACAAGCAGGCATTCATAAATATGTTATCAGATGAGATGCGTAAAGAGGATATAGATACCATCCATGCTGAAGACGATGCAGATCTACTGATTGTTCAGACAGCAGTCAGTATGACTGAGTACAAAACGACATTTGTAATTGCTGAGGATACAGACATCCTTGTGCTAATGTGCCACCACCATAAACTTGGTAGCAAATTGTTCATGAAGTCAGAGAAGAGTGCAATAAAAGTCCCATTGTGGAATATCCAGGCGACATGTGAAACTTTGGGAAGCCGATTATGCACATACCTACCATTTCTACATGCAGTATGCGGATGCGATACCACGTCAGGACTCCATGGGATCGGCAAAGGTTGCTTGCTAGGCATTAAAAAATCTAATGAGCTAATGCAGATAGGTGAATCTTTCATGTCGAGTTCAGCTAGCCACGATCAAATCAGAGATACTGGGGCTAAAGCATTGGTATGTTTGTATGGTGGACGAGATATAAGTTTGAATATCTTAAGGAGGAAGCTGTTTAATGACAAAGTTGTCAAAAGCTTCAAGAGTGTCGACATCAAGAAACTTCCACCAACAGCTGATGCAGCCAAATATCATTCTTATAGAGTGTATCTACAGACTGAAATATGGATAGGAAACGTGGTACTGAAGCCGGAAGATTGGGGATGGAATAGTCAACACGAGAGTTTGTTGCCTGCAAAAATGGACAGCAGACCAGCTCCTGATGCCCTCTTGAGGATCGCACGCTGCAAATGCATAAGAACATATGAACATAAGAAAATAAGGAAGCTACAAGAGGCCGCGAGGCCTACACGTGGTAGTTCCTGTCACCTAACACTACCTACATCCACCTTTCATCCCCATCCATGAACCTATCCAGCTCCCCTTTAAAGCTCCCTAATGACTCCGCACAAACTACCTGTCTACTGAGACCATTCCACTCATTCACCACCCTATTTGTGAACCAGTTTTTCCCTATTTCCTTTCTAAATCTACGCTTTTCTAGCTTGAATCCGTTACTTCTTGTTCTACCCTGGTTAAAAGCCGTAAGAACTTTTCCTACCTCTCCTTTATTAAATCCCTTTATCCACTTAAAAACTTCTATCAGATCGCCCCTTACTCTGCGTCTCTCGAGTGAGTGTAATTTTAATAACTTCAATCTCCTCTCATAACTAAAGTTACGCATCCCTTGTATCATTTTGGTCATCCTTCTCTGCACTTTTTCTAACAACACTATATCCATCCTGTAATATGGAGACCAAAACTGAACTGCATAGTCTAGGTGAGGCCTGACTAGAGCCAGATAAAGCTTTAGAATAACTTCCGCACTTCTACTTTTAACACTTCTGGTAATGAATCCTAATACTCTATTAGCTCTATTTCTGGCCTCAATACATTGTTTCCTAGGTCGGAGGTCTGGGCTCACCCTCACTCCAAGATCTTTTTCACCTTCTGATCTTTTCAGCGATACATTGCTTATGGTGTATCTATTACCAGGGTTTTTTCTACCAATATTCATAACGCTACATTTATCAATATTAAATTCCATCTGCCATCTGACTGCCCACTCGTTAAGTTTATCTAAGTCTCCCTGCAATATGTTTACGTCAGACTGTGATCCAATAATCCTACCTAACTTAGTATCATCAGCAAACTTGCTGATATCACTGCTAATCCCACTATCCAAGTCGTTGATGTAAATCAAAAATAGTAATGGGCCCAAAACAGACCCTTGTGGAACTCCACTTGTTACCAGTCCCCATTCAGATTTGGAACCATTAATTGTAACCCTTTGTTGCCTATTACTTAGCCAAGCTCTGATCCAATGAAGAACCTTCCCATCGATACCATGAGCCCTAACCTTATTTAAGAGTCGCTCGTGTGGTACCTTGTCAAATGCCTTACTAAAGTCCAGATATATTATATCATAATCCTTATCATTATCTGCCGTCTCATAAACTTTCCTATAAAAACTCAATAAATTGGTGAGACATGACCTACCCTTGGTGAATCCATGTTGTGAATCATTGATCAAACTATGTTTATCTAAGTGCTCTCTAATGTTTTTTGCAATAATAGATTCCAATAATTTACCCACCACTGATGTTAGACTTACGGGTCGATAATTGACTTTAGTCCTCTGTCTCCCTTCTTAAATATGGAACAACATTTCCTTTCCTCCACAATAATGGCACATCGCCTATCTCAACCGATTTCCTAAAAATGTGCACTAACGACTCACTAACAACCTCCTTGCATTCCTTTAATTCCCTGGGATACACTTCATCTGGTCCTGGCGATTTAAATGTTTTCATTTTTTCTATACCCTCCTCCACCATTTCCCTAGTTATCACAATATCTTTGAGTTTTTCCTCATCGCTTCCTTTGAACATCTGTTCACTATCAGGTATCGTATGTGTATCCTCCTCCGTAAAAACACTTAAGAAATAATCATTTAGACTCCTACACATATCCTCATCCGTATTTAAGACCTCACCCTGTCCTGACCTTAAGGGCCCAACTAATTCCCTTGTCTTTGTTTTATAAACCTGATAGAACCCCTTTGGGTCAATTACTCTTGCATGGAGTACTGTGACACACTGATATGTTCATGCAAGGAAAACGGGATGTACTGCACCGAATTCTGCGGAAATTGCCAAGACGGACTATGCACAAACATAGAGTTAGATGAATTTGACTACTAATTCACAGTATGTATCTAAAAGAAGAACACAAATAATGAACACCTTAATTTGTGCATATATAACAGTTTACATATGTTCTTTAATTTGATTGTGATCGAATGTTGTAAGTCTTGGCATAGGGCCTACACTTTCATGGGTAACTTCGGACAGGGTACAATATCTATATAACAATTAATATTGTTAAAAAAATAATATCATTAGCTATGTCTTAATGCACTTTTTTTTGTAAAGAAAAGGTCATTTGACCTATTTTTTTTATTCTTGACTTTTGACCTACATGTTTTAGACGGGTCATTTGAGTTTGAAAAAATGTTTTATAGCTTCATTGGTTCATGTTACTCTTCAAGAATAATGCACTTATTGTGCTAAAAATGAGTATTTTTAGAGATAATGGGCCTTATATATAAATGGCGGCCATTTTGAAAATATGCAAATTAGGTAACTTCTGGGTTGAAACCTGCGTCCCATTTTGGATATGTCATAAAGAACAACTCAATAAACAATAATCAACAATAAAACAAACTGTTGCAATTTGTTTGACTCAAAAGTGTAAATGTGGTATACTATAAAGTCGTCCGGGCACTTGTCTGAGGCTCTCACTCTCTCACTCTGTGTTGTCATATCACAGAAGCCAATTATAACTTTCTTCCGTAATCTAACTGACACTTTCCTCTTCTCTCGTCCTATGTTTGGCGATCACTTTCATCCACACGCTCTGTATTGCAAGTTACTCCTTTGTATTACTCTGTTTGATTACGCTAGCTTCTCTCTTTCTTTCTTATTCTAACTTTTAGCTTCTCTCCTCCTTAGGTTATTTATGCTTAGATAGGGGCGGGCAGAGGCATTAGTATATAAGCTGTCAGTAATTTGGGGTTGGGAGTAATTGTTGGGTTTTATTTCGTTAATCGNAAAGGAAAAAAATATTTTAATGAACATTAAGCAGATTTTGGTTGTAACCCGGTGTTCCCCAACTGTTTTTGAGTTTTCTTTACAGCCCCTCACCCTACATAAATACGGCCAATCAGGAGCTAATACTCGCCTCCGATTTAGGCTCACGTTACCAGAGTTTCCCTTACGCCTCATAAAACAATGTAACGGTGGTGGTAGCTTATCATATTAAGTTATGAGACTCCATTTTCATTTATTCCAGGTAAGTAACATCAAGCCGAAGCTAATTTCTTGAGTAGAAAGTGCTGGAATAAGCATTCTAACTCAAACAAATTCAACAGTAATAATTATAGTCAACCTGACTCTGGTAGTATAACACTGGAGTAATCACTCATGCACCCGACTTGCATGACACACATACTATTCCAGAGAACGGGAATATGTGCGCGGACAGAAGAGTGGGCAGCTGTGTGTTCCGTCTCTATGTTATTTATGTTCAGCACAGCACAAACACTTGCCACCTCAGTGACTCTCTCACCTTGTTTAGTGTGATAACGGTGTGCACATCAGGAAACATTGCCAGGCATTCCTCCTCCCTCTGGGTCTCCTCTTCCATGACATGGTCGGCATCTTCAATAGTCTCGCAAGCCTCCACTGCTGAAGCGGCCTTGCGTACCGTCTGCAGCACAGTGTGCAGCTGCTGCTCCCCCTGATCTATCTGCTGCCTCTTATCAGACGCACGCAACTCTTCTTGCCGCGCGAGCATCCTGACATCCTTGCACTGATCAACTAATGATTGAAGTCGGTCCTCTAAGTCTTGCTGCTGTCTTCCCCAGCCTCTCACGGTTGTCTCGTACTGGTTAAGCTGTGCCTTCACCTTCTGACAGTTGTCTATGGCTGCCAGGATCTTGGCCTCCTGCTCCTCCAGCAGGGAACGTACCCGCTTACTGATGTCCCTGTTGACCCTTTTGACCAGGTCTTGTTCTTAGCGAGTGTGCCGACTCTGCTGTGTCTTTCTCAGCACTTGGTGTCGGGGAGGCTAATTATGCACCTTTCATCCTCCTTAAAATATCCTCAAAAACATAGTTGACAGGGAACTGCCCTGCCTCAGGCACGGGGTGTTCAACGCGACAGATGGGGCACGTAACCTTAGCACCTCCTTAAGACCATTTACACAGGGGGTGCAAAATGTATGACCGCAGGCAGAGTGCGCGGTCTACGACCTATTTCATCAAAGGCAGTCAAGCACACTGGACAATCCATGCGTTATCTTCCTGAAAAAGATGCAGCGAGCATGAGTCAAGTGACAGGAACACGCGGGGACGGGCAGCCGTGGGGTGTAGGGAGAGATGACATGTTGTGGGGAAGGAGGGAAGGTGTGTGGCTTTGCAGGACGTGTTTTGGGTAAAGGAGGGGTGTCAGGGCAGTGTTACGCCCACTTCAGAAGGGTTGGCAAGGCAGTAAACAGCTGCTCCACAACCCTGTCACGCCACGGCGAGGAAGACTTACCCTGCTGTCTCGCCACCCTTTCAGTCAGCTGGCAGTCTTGTCGTCCTCCATGCTGGCTCCATGACGCCTCGAGGACAGATCTGCCAAGAAAACACAATGCTGGGTGAAAGGTTTGCCCGCACAAGACAGTCACGTCGCGGAGTGACTCTAAAAATGCCGCCACACTGGGACTCACGTGGGAGACTGACTCTAAAGCCTGCCTGGGAGATGTTCCCGAGACTGCTGTAGTATTTCATTGCACCAATGGTATATGTACACTTCAACAACCAATCACAACGCACAAATGCAGGCCGAGGCCCCGCCACCACACTGATAGTACAGTCGCTTACAAGATTTCATATACATTGAGGCAGGGCAGGCCCTCACTTGCTACGTATATCTCCTTCCTTGTCTGCAAATGTTCGCTCAGTCTCCTCTCGGACAAGGTCAAGCAAGGGTTTTTTCTTGACCCTGCTCTCGGAGACCCGCTCTTTCACCCACCACCTCCCACCAAGCCTCCCTCCACTCTAAACGCCACACCTGTTACACACCTACCACACACACACACACACACACACACACACCACACACACACACACACACACACCACACAACATACACACACACACACACACTGGGTATTCATAAGAATATACGAACGATTCAAATAAGCAAGTTTCATAGCCTAAGGCAAGAATCGAAACTGTGTAATGATAGAACTAATGATAAGATAATTTAAGATACTTTTGATCCTATCTACACACTTCGCAAGTACCAAGACAGGTTATTGACTATACAAAGTGCCACCTCGCCAGGATGAACCTGGTGGGAACCTGGTGGGGTCCAACGCGGGGAGCCTGCCGCGACCCCACCCCTTTTCCAACCGAGGCCCCCCTGATGGGTTAAAATAATGATTTCGTACTCATAATATTATAATACCAGAGATAATACCAATAATAAAAACGAAAAATAATAACAATTATAATACATAATGTAATGATATAAATAAATGAAGATATTCATGATTTTAAGCAATAATGATAATGATATTCTTAACATTATTTTTTTGTACGATTTTCAACCATTACACAAGAACTTACAATATTTTTTTACTGCTATTACTACTAATAGTTATAATGGGTGGCAATAATAATGACACTACTACTACTATTACTACTACTACCAATACTGCTACTATTATACTGCTACTACTAATTAAATACTACCATGGTCTATGTTACTACTAATAGTACTAATGAAATGATAATACTATTATCATTATGAATTTTTTAATAATGAATATTGATTAGCATAATAGTAAAGATAATGATGATAATAATAATACCACTACTATACTACCTCTATTACTGCTTTTACTACTAATATAACTAATTTTTACTACTCACAAAATTTATATTTTAATCGCATATTATGAAAATTATTATTATTGCTGTTACAATTATCATCATAATTGTGATCATTATGACTATTATCACAATCATTACAATCATATTACTTGTAATATAATAGCGTCGTAGCAAAAATAAATAGTAGTAGCAGTAGTGGTATATATATCTGTATATATATATATTATATATATTATTATTATATATATATTTATATATATATTAAAATATAGTAAATATATTTATATATTATATTATATATAATTATTTTATATATATTATATATTAAAATTATATAATACTTTTATATATTCCTATAAAATATTATTTTAAATTTTTTTTTTAATATTTTAAAAATAATTATATTATTATATAAAATATTAAAATATTTATATATATATATATAATTTTATATAAATTTTTATATTAAAAAATATAATATTTTTTCTTTTTTTTTTTTTTAAAGATATATATATTATATATGAAATATATTTTATAATATATATTTATATTATTATTATAAAATTTTTATATAATATATATATATATAATTTTATTATTATATATATTAAATAATATTATAAGCGAAAGTGGTCTGTCTGTGTGTGTGTTGTGTTGGGGTTGGTTTTTCCCGCCCCCCTGGGGGAAAAACACCTCCCATGGCACTTTTTTTGGAATCGGGTTACCGGGGGAAGGCATAACCCCTTTTATGAGATACCATCACTTTTTTTTTTTTTTTTTTAGCAGCCTATTAGCGAGAATTGTGAAAAAAAAAGGGGTTGGGAAATTGGGGAGCCTTTGATGTAGGGTGATGGGTAATGGGTTGAGTGAATGGGTGGGGGAGGGGTTAAGGGTGTGGGGTGATGGGGAGTGAATGGGGGGGGGGGTGTGGGTTGGGGGTGTTTGGTGTGGGGGGGGAATGGGGGGGGGGTGAGGGGGGATAAAATTTAAAGGGGCGAAAGTGTGTCTGCTGTCTGTCTGGTGTGTGTGTGTGTGTGTGTGTTGTGGTGTGTCTGGTATAGGTTCGCCCCCCTTTGGGCCCAAAATAACTCATATGGCACTTTTTTGAACCCGGGTTGACCAGGGGAAACTTTTTAAGCCCATTTATGAGATGATCCGATTTTTTTTTTTTTTTTTTTTTTAGCAGCCTATTACGTAATTGTAAAAAAAAGGGGGTTTTGCGAGAATTTGGGAACCCTTTGATGTGGGGTGAGGATAAGGGGTGGGGAAAGGTTTTGGGTGATGGGAATGGGTGGGGGTGTGGGTGAGTAAATGATTGGGGGGGTGTGGGTTTGGGGGGTGATGGTGAGGGAATAGGTGGGGGGTGATGGGAAATGGTTATATAAGGGAAAGTCTGTCTGTCTTTGTGTGTGTGTTTTTGTGTCGGGTATAGTTTCCGCCCCCGTGGCGCAACACCTCATATGGAAATTTTGGAATTGGGGTTGACCGGGGGAAGGTTTTAACCCCAATTATGAGATGATCCGATCACTTTTTTTTTTTTTTTTTAGGCCTTTTAGCGATAATTGTAAAAAAAAAAGGGGGTTCAGAATTGAGGAAACCTTGAGTAGGGTGATGGGTAATGGGTGAGTGAATGGGGGGGGTATGGGTAAGGGGGTTGGGGGTGGGGGTGATGAAGGGTAGGGGGGTGATGGGTTGGGGATGATGGTGTGGGTGAGGGAATAGGGGGGGGGGTGAGGGGAAAGGGGTGATTTAAAATGGGTGGGGGTGATGGGTAATGGGGATGAATGGGGGGGGGGTGATGGGTAATGGGTGGTGAATGGGGGGGGGGAATAATACATTTCACATCCATGATTTCAGGAAAGTTAGAAGGGGGTATCTGGAGTCCATTTTTGGGGGGCCCAAAAGGGCCACCAAACACATTTTGTGGGCGCAGGCCCCCAATACCCCTCCGCAGGAGCTACCCAAAAAAGTCCGCCCGGAGGGGGCTTTGGGGCTAGTCTATCTATAATAATTAAGCAAAAAAGTTGTCTGTCTGTCTGTCTGTCTGTCTTTTTTTTGTGTGTGTATGAGATAGGTTTTCCGCCCCCCGTGGCGCAAACACCCTAATGGTACATTTTGGAATCGGGTTGCCCGGGGGGAGGTCATAAGCCCAAATTATGAGATGATCCGTCATTTTTTTTTTCTTTTTTTTAGCACCCCTATTACGAGAATTTGAAAAACGGGGGTTCAAAAATTTGGGGAAA
>JACEEZ010016151.1:0-25000 GCA_016584305.1 Chionoecetes opilio | reverse complement strand
AAATCTATTTTGGGCCCCAAAAATCCTAGGGGAAATACAGGGCCCATACCACACTAAAAGGGGCCCGTCTGGCAGCTTCGTTTCGTCATGCCCGATGTGGGATGAGGGGAGGACTTCACTTTTTCCCCTCTTTTGCATGTGACCTATATACGACTTTGGGATTTTGTTTTGTCTCCTTCGTCTGGCTTGGGCTGTTACGGAGAAGGAGGTTGCTGGTTTTTCTTTTTTTTGGGAATAAATTTGTATTTTTTATTCTCCTCTCTGGGTCTATAGGGTTTTACCTTACGGGTTACGTTTGTGATATTATTTTTTCTTCTTTCCGGTGAGCGGTGGGGAAAAAGGCCCGGTAAAGATGGTTTTTTGGGCCTGACTCTTTTTTGTGGCGGTTTTTGGGGGTTTTACCAGTTCTCCAGATTTTCTTAGTCTGGGCGGTTGATGTCTCTATCGCTGAAAACCGTTGTTGGGTGAAGATTTAAGTGGATTTGCTCGATTTTTTTTGTGCATAAGCCCTGTACTG
Source organism: Chionoecetes opilio (assembly GCA_016584305.1). Taxonomy (NCBI): domain Eukaryota; kingdom Metazoa; phylum Arthropoda; class Malacostraca; order Decapoda; family Majidae; genus Chionoecetes; species Chionoecetes opilio. The sequence continues at coordinate 24,483 of JACEEZ010016151.1, read as the reverse complement.
CAGTGTGTGAGAGCTCTTTTGATTTTAACACCGATTTTTGGGTTTTATATCTCTGCGGGCATTCTCTTTCCCTTTGGGAAAACAGTGTCCGGTGTTCGTTGGTTTTTTACGTAGACGTTTGTGATGAAAATTCTTCCCTTTTTGTGTTACCCAAAGGGCGTCCCAAGAACGGCATTGATTGTCCCGACCCCTTTTTTATTTTTGAAGGTGAGGGGGCCCGAAAAAAATTTTTTTAAGGGGAGCTTCACTTTCTGCTTCGTAGTGACTGTTCGTTTCGTAAAAATGTCCCCCATGTAGCGGAATATATGTCGGGCTTGCTTATTTTCTTGAAAACTTTTTTTCTTCTACGCAAGCCTATTAAGAAATTTTCCCAAAAAAAAACCCCCTAAGGGAGAGCCCAAAAGCGACGCCGTCTATTTGTTGATACTTCTCCCCCCGGGGGGGGAAAAAAAAAAGGGGCTTCTTTTTAGGAAAAATTCGAGGAGTCCCCCGTAGTGCAGGTTCCGGGGAAAAGCAAAAGGGGGGGGTGGGTCATTGTATTTCACCCGGTCGATGGTTTTAGTTGATTTACGGTCAACCCGGTACGTTGGTGAAGAGGGACTCGACATCAAGCGAAGCGATTGCACCCCTGGCCCTTGTGGGTCTTGGTATGTCTGAAAATCTGATGCGGGTTGAAGGGTGTAGGATTTGTGGGGGGTATGGAGCAAAATTTGCCCCACAGGGTTCTTTGCGAGGTGGTACGTCGGCGTCGGTATTTGAGATATTTTCGGACGAAGTTTACTGCCCGGCTTGTGTGTCCCTTTATTTTTGCCCGTAGCAGTAACCCAGCCGTATTTACCAGAGAGCTTTCCAAAATTTTATGGGGGTTCTGACAGGGGAATTTTTCTTACTTATCAATTTTTTTTGATTTTTTAAATTGAGGCTTTTCCCTGGGGTCTTAAATTTATCTTTGTGAAAATTCGTTTGTGTTTGCTGAGGATGTCTTCGATCTTTTTGAGGGATTCGGAGTGTTTTTTTTTGACTACGCAGCAGCTTTGTCCCTCTCCTGGGGGTGGTGTCTGGGTCTGGTTTTTTGCTGTTTCGCGGGGGTCCCTGTTTTTCGTTCGAAAGGGGGCTTTCTTCTGTGGTTTCCCCTTTTTTGGAAGCTTTTGCGGGTGACTTCTTTTTGAAAGGGAAAGGGTGATGGTTTACGTCTCCCCTTTTTTTCCGTTTCTTAACATCATCGATGAGTTTCTTTGCATTCGATTCGTTTTTTGGGAAATTTCCCTTTGGGTTTTGGGAAAACAGTGGCAGTTTAAACCCCTATTAAAATGTTTTCTTTGGTTGGCGTAAAAACCTTGTTATTAAAAGGTTTATGTAGCCTTTGGTGGGGCGATGGTACTTAAGGTGGCCGCCATTAAATTTTAATCAGCTTTTTTTGGGTTTACCGCTTATGGAGCTTTTGTGTGGTTTTTTTCATCTGCTTTTAAAAAAAATTGTCAGTACTCTCTTTTTTTGGCCCGGGGGTCGATGTCAGTATTGTCCCATTTAATTTTCCCGCTCAAAGGTATACAGATCGGGTTTTTTGGATCTTGGCATTCAGCTCTCCTATTCTCTTCTTTATGAGGTTTTTTTCTCTCTTCATTTCGGGCCTCTTTTGGCCCTCTTCCGGGTTTTATTAACTGCCCCCCTCACTAGGGATTTTGTAGAATATATCCCGGGGAGGAGATTTTCTCCGGGGACAGATCTCGTTAAAAATGCTTTGTAGTTCAGCGTTTATTATCTTTTTTAAAAATTTTCTATCTTGTCTTTAAAGTGGGCTTATTCCTTTTTTAATCACTTGAATGGGCCCCGGTCATGTCTTTTTCATTTTTTTTCTGTATCGCGATTTCGGGTCTAAGAACCCCCTTCCCTTTAGCAAACATGGGAAGATGTTTTTGTAGTGTTCCGGGTGTAAACGCTTGAAAAAGAGGGGTTTTAGGTTCACGGGACGTGGGCTCGGGTTTGGGAAAAATTTAAAAAAAAGGGGCCAGTTAATGCCTGGCAGCCCTTTGCAAACGCTCCTTGTTTCTTTTCCCCACACCACATTTGGGCAGCGAAAAAAGGGTGAGCATGGAGTCCGCGGGAATGGGTTTTCCCCCTCCACCGTAACCTGCAGGGAAACCGGTGAAACCCCCCCGAATACGAATTGGGGGGACTGGGAGAAAAGGCACTACGTTCCTCACTGCAATTTAGCAATGCCTATTTGGCAGCCAGGAGGAAAAGGCACTTTGCTTTCAAATGCGTGGGGCCCCCGGCAACGCGTTTATCGTAGGGGGGGGGGCCCGCCAACCTAAAATAAGGAAAAAGGTGAAGGGCGAAGACGACACTAAACCCCCGACAACTACCTTGGGTTTTAAACTCCCAGGGAAACGTTTGTGGTGGAACGATTCAAATTTCCCCCAGCGGGAAACCGCGCCTGGCAAAAAGACAGCAGATATGTTTCTGCAAACTGCATGGGCTGGGGCCAAAAACTCCAAATTTTGGGGGTGTGTGGAAGAATTGATCCGGGATCAAGTGGGGGAAAAAGACTGTGCATCCATTCTCGGGAACGATTCCTACAAAACAAGGATCAACCCTGACCACACTACTGCAAACAGGTGGAGGGCGTTTGAGATATTTTAACGTGGATAAAAGATGCTGGAAGCTTCGGACAGCTTGAGTGCCGGCGCGCCCGTTCAGGTGGCAACACTGGGCACCGCACAGGACCCGGAATTACAAGAAGCCTGTGTGAGATGGCTAACTCCAGTCAACGAGGCAACAACTCTACGAGTTTAAGGACTTGCTTCAATTGTGGTGAAACAGGGACATCTATCTTGTCTGGCAGTGCCTTGCCAAAGGAAGCGTGTTGCCGTAGGTTTTGGGAAGCGTGGCAACTGGGCCGTCGTGTGCCGTGCAAAAGCAAAGTAGAAGGGAAGACACACCCAAGGACTGTAAGGAACTGGACCGTCTTGTGTTGGTTCGGGCATTCGCCCCAGCGTGTGTCATGCGTAGCCCAAATGGTAGGGACGAAATGAGTGATGAATTAGAGCTTCAGGTAGATACTGGGGCGACTGACTATGTTGTTAGTGTGGCTGTAGCTCGGCAACACTTTAAGGGAGAAACAGTTCTCCCTACGACCACCAAGCTCTTTGGAGTTGGTCGTAACCCTCTGAAAGTCCCCGGTATTCTTCCTGCAATTGTGAAGATCAACGACAAATACGCAAATGCTAACTTTCATTTAAATGCAAACGAGCGGTAACGAAGCCATTTTGGACTGGATATAATGGCTAAGTTAGGTCTAACTGCTCATTCTGCCACAAGATCAGTCTAAAACTTTCGTGGAAGGACATGAAGAGCAAACAGTGTTACCAGCGATCCGGAACTACCAACACCGGACTGTGTTAGGGGAAGGAGCTGTTCCAATCCGCCACGGCCTTTTGGAGGTTGCCGCTGTCCACCCGTGAGCAGGTGTCTCGAGAACTGCGACGACTGGAAGAAGCAGGCGTTATTGAGCGTATAGATACGTCTGAATGGATAAGCCCCATCGTGGTGGCCCGTAAGAAAAATGGATCCATCCGCCTGTGCGTGGATTGAGAGGGCCAAACAGCCAGCAAATTTTCTGAGGTGTACCCCTTCCTACTTTTTCGGAGCTTCAGTCAAAATTACGGGGAGTGGTGTTTACCCAGTTTGATCTAAGATTGCCTTACCACCAACTGGTCTCGACCCTTCTCTCGTTCCTGTTACTGCTTTTCAAACACATGACGGGTTATTCCAACATACCAGGGCCCCTTCGGTTTGGCGTCTCAGGATCTGCGTTCCAGAAGGTGCTAGATAAGGTTTTGGCCGGTATACCTGGCTGTGAAATTATCTCGTCGATATAGGGTGTACCGGGAGGAACCAAGAGGAGCACCGACAGACGCTTGAGCCTAATGTTCGAAAAAATTACGAAAAGCCATCGTCACCATTACACAAGTAAATCAGTGTTTTCACAGCCTCACGTGGACTTCTGCGGTTACTGCCTCTCCAAGGACGGGATATCGCCACTCCAGAGCCACATAGACGCAATCCTGAAGGCTCCAGCTCCTACTGATATCAAGGAGCTCAAGAGCTTCCTGGGGTTATGTGGATGGGTTTTTTCATTTCATTCCCGAATACGCTGCAACGGTGAGCCCGATGTCAACTCTACTAAAGAAGGATGTGCCTTATGTGGGGGTCAACTGACGCGGAAAAAGCATTCCAAATAGTTAACCTTCAAATAGCAAACTGTAAGGGATTGGGAAAACCCTTTGATCCTTCGCTTCCAACGGAGGGTAACGTCAGACCCCGAGCGACAAGGGCATTGGTGCTGTGTTGTCACAGAAGTATAGCTGCGGGGCGGAGAGTTTTGGTGGCATTCTGGAGCCGGCAGTTTACCCCAGCGGAACGCAAGTACTCTGTGTCTGAAAAAGGGGGGCGCTGGCTGCTGTCAGCGCAGTGGAGCGATGGCGGCTTTAGCTGTGGGGGCCGATACTTCAAGCTCCCGGGACTGACCATTCGGCACGTCAGACAATGTTTTCGTCAAAGTACTCCGGCGAGTGGAGCGAGGGTGGCACGATGGCAGGCCAGGTTAATGGGCCCTTTCTCCCTTACAGTAGAGTACGTGCCAGGGAAGCATATTCCTGGTGCTGATGCACTATCTCGCTTTCCTTCCCCCGCAGAGCAGAGTGAAGAGATGGGCGAAGACGAAGTAATCGCAGTAGGGAGACAGATGAGGGTGCAGCACCCAGGGAGGGCTACGCGACGCGTCAGCAAGTGATACAACCGTAATGAAGCTGAGGGAGAACTTACTGAACGGATTCCCCAGATCACCAAGCCAGTGTACTGCAGAGGGGGGCCATTTTTCCCGTTCAGCATGAACTTAGCAACATGGACGGAATGGTCGTACGAGGGTCACAAGTCATAGTACCAACGTCACTAGGCGTTCGTTACCTCGAGTGGCTCATGGGGCTCATGATGGCGTGGTACGCACCAAACAACTCTTACGGAGCGTAGCGTGGTGGCCTCGCATGGATAAAGCCGTAGGGGAAAAATGGTGCGGGGAATGCAACCGGTGCCAGACGAGCGACAGAGTGTTGTCACAAACGTACTCGCCTCGCCCCGCTCCAACAAGTTCCTCTACCCAGCCAGCCGTGGTACAAGTAGGCTGGGGTCACACATTTCCGTATATTGCTCCCGACAGCTCCCGTCAGGCGTAATCGCCGATTTTGTGTTCTAACGGGCGTTAGTCCGGCCGTGAACGGGCCCCTATAACCACGACTATTGCACTTCCCGACAGAAACGTACCGTAACGGAACCGGTTACGTCAGTCGTAATGTAGCGTATTGAACTACTTACGTGTTTGCAACCTGGTAAGCATGTTCCCGGTCGTCCGCATGGGATGCCCGATTTGCGGGGAACACAGGCCACGCCCGTGCCACGCCCCACAAGATCTGCGTAGCTGAGGCCGTACGTCTTGGGTTGTTTTGGACATACTTGGGCCGGTTCCGGACAATCGTAGGCCAACCCGTCTGTCCAAACACAGACAAAGAAAAGTCTTTGTCAACCACGTCGGTCTGGGTTGGAATCTGGGAACTACAAAAGGGCAGGGGCTGGTCAAACCTTTCCCATTCCCACTCCTTCCTCGGCACCATGAACAACATAGCGGAATTCATCCTGGAGGGTTCAATTTTGTGAACTCCCTAATCAAAAACCCGGGGAACAGGCATAACACGCGGCTAATGAATGGATCCTTTCCTACATAGAAATCTTAGAACTACTTGCAATAGCAAACTTCATCCATCAAGAGGAACAAGAGAAGAAGGATGGAGGCATTTTGATGGCTGGGGTGGTGTCCTCCTGACTGCCGGCAGAGGGGTCATCCACATCGTCTGTGGCAGGTGCTGGGGTGGGGTCAGGCACAGGAACAGAAGCAGGTTCGGCAGCTTAGGCAGCAGAATGTTGGGACATATTGTATAATTAGTAACATGTACATTATTATCAACTGTAAAATACCATTCAACATAACCTTCATCCGTGTAACCTTTAAATAAAATTAATAAACTGCTTTGTGTTATAAGTGTTTCATTAACAAAAATGTTAGGTATTTATAAACTTAAGTGAACAAGATAAATTGAAAAAAATAATGGCATCATTATAAGCAAAATAGTTCAGAAAAAAGACAAAACCTGTCACTGTCCTGAGGACGCCAAACCTCTTGGCTTGCTATCGCTTGCCAGGAAAATATTGATGTGGTTGTCGATTTAAAAGTGAAGGGGCTGGAAAACATACAAAATATAAACGTATCTGAGGCATATCAGTGTCCGGGGCCTCTTTTGCCGCACGATGTGTGGCTTCAGGAACTGGAACTTGTTCATTATCCAGTTTTCCCTCTCAGTCAACCTTTTGGCCCCATCACCACTCTTCAGGTTGGTGAGCCTGCCGAACCTGGAGCGGAGAGAGGTGAACCACGTCAAGTCCAAGGTTGTGATGGGGGATTCCATGCTGGCTGCCTTCTCCGCCCAAACATGTTCTATGTGTTCCTTCTGCTTGTGCCTGGGATCACCCTTATCATATAGATAAAGGCACCTCGAACTCCAGCCACTCTCCCAGCATACGCTCAGTCTCCTCCGTCAGGATAATGTTGGTGCTCTTCCGGCGCCGTTTTCGCGGTAGTGGTTGCTGTGGCTGTTCGACGCCGGACTGTGGAGGGAGTGGGTCCTTGTCGTCGTCGTCGTCATCACTTTCCTCATCGTCGACTTGCTCCACGACCTCTCCATTCTCGTCGGCGAGGTTGATCACCAATTCTTCCTTGTCAGCAGAGTTGGAGGTGCCAGGCATCGAGGGGGCAGGCGGGAGGTGGCAGACGTCGAGGTGGCAGGCGGAGAGGTGGCAGACGTCGAGGGGCAGGCGGTGAGGTGGCAGACGTCGAGGGGCAGGCGGAGAGGTGGCAGGCGTCGAGGTGGTGGGGAAACCTTCCTGGGGATGGATTCAGCAAACCATTTACGAGGTAAAACTCTGGTAAATTTCCTCGTACCTCCCTGAACATGGCACGACCCTATTCAGCAAACACTTACGATATTGCAAGTATCCTCGTAACCTACGAGTGATCCTTGTGTCTAGTAGCGGCTTACCAGAAGATTTACCAGACATATTAGTGGAAAGGAACACCGTCTCCTGTAGTTGATTTCATCATCTAATAGGTAAGCTCTGATAGTGAATATTAATTTGTGATCATTTATATTGTTGCAAGAGTAGGGACATGTATACTAATAACCGAAATAAGTGCAACAAGGCCGTGCAATGGACACTATAAGTTACCCTGTGATTGTGTCCTTGGCGGCGATATTGTGTCGTCATTTTAAGCATTGTCTTGATGTTCCACACTGCCACAGTTCATATGATCGTGTGTGGTGGGGCTGGCAACATGTGGCAGGCAGGTGTGTGTGTGGGGTTGTGGTGGGGCTGATAGCATGGGTCAGGCCTGAGGTGTGGTGGCTGGTGGGGCTGGCAACATTGTCAGGCAGTAAGCATCGTCATTACACATCCTGCCCAGTGTCTAGAATATATAGAATATGATAAAACCCACAGCACTGAAAGTGCATGTGCGTTACCGCCGTAAGAGTCTCCAATATCGCCTGTGTTAATCTCGCATCACAATTCACCTCCTGTGATTTATGTGTTAACCCTATTTCAGGTCAGGAGTCATGGGTCAGGGTCACTAATCCCACCGTCCCACACGTCTATCCACTCCAGCCCATCGCTACGTACATCTCTCTTCAGTATTCCCGTAAGTGTTTTTGTTTGTTGGTTAATCTGTTAATTACCTCACCAAGTAACTAAAGGTACCACTAAAAGAGATCCATAGGATGGATGATTAACTACGTCCTTCAAGACTCTTTTAAGATAGGCAGCCGGGTACCTGGAACTGTCGCCGATCGGAGCACTCGCCGCCGTCGTTGAGTGTTCCAATTCTTGATATACAGGACCCAATATATACATTTAATCAGGTTTACCCGTGTTTCTGCATCCAGGGATGAAATACCAGCAATAGCTTGATCATTTAGGTTAAGATAGTGCCAATGTCCAGGTTAGGTTAGATTAACCACGTCGGCGAGAGTATAAACCGGCAGCCGAGGAATGGACACTGGTCAGAAAAAGGGAAGCCTGTGACACTATAAATATTTTTAAAGGCAAGGAGCTGAAGGGATTTGTAAGAAATGTGAGAGGAAGGGTATAGTTACAGCTATTAGAAAAAGGAAATAGGTAAGTTCTGATGGTGAATACTAATTTCTGATCATTTATGTTTTTGCATGAGTAGGGTTATAATGGACGAGAACTTCGCGGTCGTTTTCAGAGACACCGACTAATTTTTCCTGGCCTGCAATAGGTGCTTTTTCTAATGGAGATACGTTGTTTTATTTTCCGGAAACCCCTTATAAAAAAAAATTCATCACCGAATTTTATGCAAGGTTAAGGTTAGGTTAGGTTTCACCTATAATGTTAGGTTAGGTATACTTAGAGGTTAAGGTTAGGTTAAGTTTCATTAAAACCTATAAGGTTAGGTTAGGTTAGGTATACGTAGTGGTTAAGGTTAGGTTAGGTTTCATTAAAACCTATAAGGTTAGGTTTGGTATGTTCTATTCAATTACTTCCCTGTTATCTGAAACCCTGAATGACAGCCAAGTCTTAGTTGCTTTATCTGATGGAGATAGTGTTTTTAATGGAAACGGCGAGACCATAAAATTCTGTGATGAATTATTATATTTTTTTAAATATGGGTTTCCGGAAAACAAAACTATCTCCTTTAGAAAAAGCACCTATTGTAGGCCAGTACAAACTAGTCTGTGTCTCTGAAAACGAAAGGGAAGTCCTCGTCCATTATTACCGGGGTCTAGGAATGGGGGTCTGGCATTTATGTCAGGAGAGTACAATAGGGAGTCTTGGTTGAAACTGCATATATACCAATATTTATTACAAGTGGAAATACTGATGGTTAAGGATAGATAAAACAAAATTTCTTCAGTAAAAACACCAACATTACTGAGGGTATGTGTAACTCTTGTTTATGGATTATTATTGTGTAACACCAGCTGGGGTTTTTGTTTGGGGGGGTGTAACCTTTCTCAAGTTCATTTCAATGTATACCTATTAGAGTTAGGTAAGTTCCTCCGGTATTATTCCAGATGAACACCGAATTCACTTTGGTGTACGAAACTATTTTTTTCTAGTGAGTTTCTATGTGTTGTGGATTATTTTGGTAACCGTTTCTGTCGCAAAATACTTTATATCTTTTACTTAGGTAAAGGTTAAGTTAGGTATAGGTATGGTTAGGTTAGATATGGTAAGGTTACGGGTTACGTGGTTGGCAAACACGCCAATTTTGGAGCTTCAGCCCCCGCAAAATCGGCTGCAGTCGGCACCGACTGGATTGACTGGAGCAAGTAGTGACGTGGAGATGTGAACGGGCTTTTAGGGGACGATAAACTAACCCTTTTTTTCAATTAATAATAGAAAATAACGGTAGATAATGGGTTCTCATCATCTAAAAGAATAATTAATAAAGTACGTAAGTGGAGAAAGAAAAGCTAATCAACCCGGATAAATATTTTTTTAAATCAAATCAAAACATAAGATAAGATCAAGTAGGTCAGTCCATATGCTTATATTGTCTGTTGAATAGGTGGTGAGCATGAGTGAGTGAGAATTTATCGGTTTTAAGAATGAATGTCTCGCCCACCAGTAACAATTAACTATAGCCGTATTAGCATTCATACGCAACCTACCTAACTGTATATAGCAGTATAATATGCAAAACCCACACTAAAGTTAAATATATAGGTAGTGAATATTCTTACCATATAAACTACTTTTAACTATTTAGGTTAAATAAGCTATGTGGGAGACATCTTATATAGGGAAGTGATACGATAGGTGAGTGATAATTGGTAATGTAGGATATTTAATATTCAGGTTTAATAATTCACATTCAAGCTTTTTAAATTGCCATAACCTTGGGCTTTTTTCTTATGAACTGTTCGTGCATCTAACTAAAACCTGCCATATCAAACCATACCTATTAAAAATAATAACTTTTTTCAGCTATCATGGAATTCTTGTGGGCAATGGAACACGACAGGCTGCACTTGGAAAGGGTCTTCAGAGATCGGCTTGATCCTCTAGAGTCTAGATGTCAGTGACAACCACCACCTACGGTATTACCACCTACCCTGCCATGAGATCCTGCAGCTCTGTTAGGAGATTGGGCCACAGCTTTCCAGACCCACCAATAGGACTGTAGCAATTCCACACTCAAGTCTTGGTTGCTCTGCACTTCTTTGCTAGTGAATCATTCCAGTGTTTTAGGTGACACTGTTGCTCGCAGTTAGATTACTTAAATTCCCCATACTCCATAATAGCTGACAACATAAATAGGTTTAAAATCCAACTTAAGTAATGCATACCTGATCAAGTACTTATGTACTATACTAAGTGGTATTTCAAAAATATCACTTTTCTTATTTCATCCACTGCTATTCTAATAACTGTTCATCAGCTTCAACTATTTCAACTTAATTATCAGCAAGAAAATTATGTTGGATATGTCTTTTCTTGTCTTGTTTGTAATAAAAGTGAGACTACTACAGTGTTTAAATCATCATTTTGAATTTTAATATTATTAATATATTATAGTTGTAAAGTTGTTTTGTCGAAATGTAAGCGTTTGAATTTTAGTTGTACGTACAAGGTTAATGGAAGTACTGAATCATAACTCAGCGACTCGGAGTACATACAATTGAATTTAGAATATGCTAAATTTTTGTCGTATACCGATTCTGTATGGCCTCACACCGATCATGACCCCCCCTTAGCTGTACGGGCTCTCTGCGCTTGCCAAAATCATGGGCTACACAGAAAAAAATTACCTTGCACCCCACCCTACCCTCTTCTTTTCAACTTTGTGGTTACGTCACTGACAATGCCATTATGATTTCATTATATGTTAGACATTTTGAGTAGTTCCCTTCCAAAATATCACTTCATTCACGGTGGAAGAAACCCCTAAGGCCACCTGCGCATTTTTTATCTACCCTAAATACCTCAAAACCTAACAACTGTTAAAAGCTATGGGAAAGATTCGTTACAGTGACCCTCTCCATTTTCAGACGAAACTATATTTTTCTGATAGAATATGCTGTTTTAAGATAATCTGACCTTTGTTTTTCGTGACAATAACTATATATTTTTTTTACCCTCTAGACCCCCCCTGTAAAAAACTAGTGATCACTACAACGTAGCCAAATTTAACCTAACCTAGCTGGGGGCTTGACCCACCGACACCTAACCTAAGCTAACCTAACCAAAGCTAACCTAACCAAATATAATCTAATCTAACCAAATCTAACTTATCCTAGCCTAACCAAATCTAACCTAACCTCCTAGCGAGGGTTTGGGAGGGGGTTCTCGACACTTCAGTCATCATTCTGTGAGGATCGTCAGGTTCACACGTCTCTGGACTCAGAAGAAATCCAATACATTTTTCCTAGATCTAGGGAATTTTTTGATCACCCCTAATTCAAAAACTATGTGGTTGCAATGAATATTTTTTACCAGAGCCAAATATCCCGCATTCCCCCAGGTCCCCAAGCCTGATATGTGAGAGAGGGGGAGTATGGGCAAACACCAGAATAATACCTTAATTTCCGATGGCTGTTGTAGGTGTTATAATTACTCCTTCTGATAAGAACGAAACGTTCAGTAAAACCACCACCGATCGTGTATTGGTTTAAACTGCACATATAGCCGGTTTATGGAACTGTCGCCGATAGAAACTCGCCGAGACGCCAACCGAAAACTCTCGCCGACAGGGGAACACTCGCCGACGTGGACATTTTCGGCGACAGTTCCACTGGTAAGGACCGTTCACTAACTTAACCTTGATATTGGTCAATTAGCCAACATAACCTAACCACATAACCTAACTCAAGATCAAGAACTAGAACTGTCGCCAGAAATAGGAACACACGCCGACATGAAAAATTGGAACATCCGCCGACGTCAGCGAGAATTCCTATCGGCGACAGTTCCAGGTACCAAATAGCCTACCCTTTCACACTCGTTTTGCAGACCTATAAATAACAGTAGCAAGGTTAAAAATACTTTAATCCAGGGGGTCTTTCTTAAAACTAGAGCCCCTGTCCACCCAGCAGTTAATGGGTACCGGGTGTTAGCCGGGAGTTTTTGACCAACCTCCCGGGGTGGTGGCCTCCCCCAACACTAATGCTGCAGCGGTAGATCACTATGTATCTGAGGCATTTTCCTCTAAACAAACAAACAAACAAAACCCACTGGTCATGTCATACATACACAAATATTAGCCAAATTCTCCAATTTTTCTCCTTGACAGATAATTAATAATTGATTGATTGATTTAATGCCTAAAAAGGTGAATGTGCCAGATCCTTGACAGATAAGACGAAGAATCATTGCATATGTGTAGAATCACACACGGACACATCATATCAGACTATTTTGTTGGGTTTTTTAGCAAAAGTCATGATTTTTTTTAATAGATTACCTCGTATCAGGTGACGGGCGTGCAAAACGAGCCCTTATGATGCACAATAATGATAAATAAGCTCATGAGACATCATTTACTACAATTATGGAGGTATCATACATGAACTTTAAATGATATTTGTTTGTAAACAAAAGCACGTGTAAGGCCAACACGCATCATGTAAGCGTGGAGATGATTGGCTGTTGCGCGACATGAGACCCCTCTGGTGGCTACCAGCGGCAATGGACCTCGTAGCTTACTAGATGCTTACAATATCGTTGCCGAATACAGTTTTGCCATCTGTCGTAGTGGTCTAGTAACTTCGACCTCGTAACAGGGTATCGCTGGTAAGTTTGCTGAATCCAGCCCCAGGCCTTCTTCCCGCTTTTCTTGGTATACATGGTGACAGGGCAGGGCAGGGCAGCGTGCAGAGGGTGGCAGGGTGGTAGGGTGGCAGGGTGGCAGGGTTGGCTGGAGGTGGTGGTGGTTGTTGCTCCGGTATGGTGAGAGGTGTGACGGCAGTGTGTCCCGCTGGTCCTTATATACCCCCCCGTACGACGGTGCCGCGTCTTCCCACCAACCCGCAGTGCGGCGGTGTTGCCAGATCGCCCGGACGAACGTAAACTTTCCCGTTTGACGGGAATATTTTACTCACGCTGACGGGCGAGCGGTTACGTCTGAGGGGGCTGCTCCCGTCCGACGGCCGTGGTGGGCCGGACGGTCGAAAAATTTCCCCGCCTTTTGACATGAGGGCGAGCCCCGACTGTGATTCGAATTTCAAAACATACCACTTATAACATAAACTTATTATTAAATAAAATTACTTTACATGTATTACTATCTGTAAGGATATATGCTGCTTTAATAAAGTGGGGGGAATTGGTGTAGTTTTTTCCGATGTATCGCTTGAACGAGGGTTCAGGTTCATGCGCTTTACTCGGTATAGAAAAAATGAATAAAGGCGCCAGATACTGCCTGGCAGCCTTCGCAAACGCCCCTTGTTTCTTACCCGACACTACATTTTTCTCCTCAGTTGTAGAGGTGAGCATGACTTATTTGCGTTGTTGTTGTTGTTGTTGTTGTAGATTGACATCCACGGATGAATGACGTGGGCCATGCAGCCATAAAGGGGGCCCACAGGTGAATGCGTATCCAGTGAATCGGCAAATGAGGACCCCGCTTCTCACCAAGGTGGAAGTCTGACTCGCCCGCGTCGCGAGCGTCAGAAGCACCCCACCCTGATATGGCGACCGGGATCTGTTCCACACACATAAAAATTAAAAAAGAAAAATAAATAAATATATATATATATATATATTTTATATTATATATAAAATATTAATATTATAATATATATATATATATATATATATATATATACATAATATTGATATATGGCCCACGGTGTTGGAGGCCAAGTCCCCAGTAGCAGAGGGAGTCTAATTGACGCGCATGTAGCGACGTATTAGAGGCACCCCATTGCTCTTTTGGGGTTGGGGTGCACCTACCAGGGCAGGGTCAAAAGACTCAGCTCAGCGAGGTGGTGGCTGGTGCGTGACTACCTGGCAATGCATCATGGAAAGTGTTGGCTAAGACGTCTTTGGCGGCAGCGTGACCCCTGGCTAACATATCGGAGGTCGCTCACAGTCCATAACGTATGCTTTAGTGGGGACACTGTTTTGGCATCGCAGTGGCACATGCTAGGGGCAGAGTGCCTTTTATTTCTGCGAGGTATTTGTAGCCAATTCTGACTCGGGGCGCGCGTTCCTCTGTTTCCTGCCGATGTTTCTTGGAAAGGGCGTGGTGTTAGTCATGGTTTATGTTGTACCAGTGCGCGCTTGAGGTAGGTTAGTGATCCAGGGCGGAGACAGGTTACGGCCAGTTCGTGGCTAAACCTCCTGAGGGAAGCCTTGATCTGGGGATGCGGGGGGAATGGGCCGGTAAGGGGAAAGACTGGCGCCTCCTTGGCCGTGGTAGCCCTTCGTTTCAGGTATCCCTGTGTGGCTGGGAAACCCCAAATTTAAGGGTACTGGGGGGCCCGCGTCGGGTGTTTTGACGGTCGCCGGACGAGGGATCAGTTGATCCTTTTGTCCTTAGGGGACCAGTCTGAGTCCCGGGATTACCCCCCAGACTGTCATGTGGATTGGACGTCGATGCCCGGGGGTTTTGGCGAGCGGAGTGCTCGTAGTAGGCAAGGAGTTCATCTGTAGAGTAGAGGAGTTGTCGGTAGGCGTAGGGGGCTGTAAACTCTCGGGGTGGAGGGTGGGCTGCGGTCCATGTTGTTGTGTCTTGGGCCGTCTTGAAAAAAACGTCAGGCATAAGTCGGAGCAGATCGTACTGACCCTTGCCTCTGATCCCCTTTCTCCCTGACAGGTCGGCTTTGATTTGCGAGCTTCCGCGCAGAAAAGTGGAGAGGTGGTTTTCCCCCCTAGCAGGAGTGGTAGGGGGGTGTGGTGGGTTGCAAAAGTAGGGAACCCTGCTGTGCGTTGAGCGCCTCTATGTTTTGGGCATTTTTATGCCCCAGGTGTTCTTCCGGGAAAGAGAGTTCTTCCTGCCTTAGTGCTTGCCCACTTTTTTCCGCAGGGTTTGTTTGCCGCCTGCAGAATTGGTGACGTGGGAGATGGTTGAGCAGTTACCGGGTGCAGGGGGATACGTGTTTTTTTCGAGGTGGGGGGGTTTTTTGTCCCCCTGGGCGCTCCAACTGATCCGGGCGCCTCTTTTTTGGACCGTTTAAAAGTGTTTTCCCCGTTTGCTAATGAGTGAGAGGAAAGGGGGCCCCCAAAACAAGGGGAACGGATCGCCTGCACGTAAAAGGGCGGAGGACATCATAATTGGCTCCTTCGTAAAGGGCCCCTGTCTGATTCTTGGATCCGGACCCGGGGATTTTGCCCGTTCCTTATAGCGGCCACGTGTTTCTTGAAGGTCAGCGGGGAGTCTAGCCAGATGCCGAATGGGGAAGCTTTTAAAACCCCGTTTATGTTGGTATTCTGGAGCTTTGGGGGGGACTATGTCTTGGAACCAAAGTGAACGGTCTTTTTTTGTGTAGTGTTTTTTTTTTAAACCCAAAAAGTCGCGAAACTGTTGCCGACGGCGGTAAAGCCGTTGTTCTTTCTAGCGTGCCATAGTCCCCTGGGTTTTCAGGGCCCGGTCATCCGTAGTCCAGGATTTTTGGTGCTGGGCGGGGGAAACGAAAACCCGGTTCTCCACAAGGATTTACAGAAAACGGGCTTAAAAAGCTCCCCGGGGGGGTGCCTTTTCAAAGGGGGGGTCGGGCAAAGGGTTCCCTAAAGTAACTATTTTCTTTTCCCTCTCGCCAAGAAGTCCGGGGGCCCCCTCACATCTCCTTAACGCCTTTTTCGCTAGAGATCGAGGGTGATGGGCCATTTGCCACTCAACGCTTTCTCCAGGTCCATGGGAAAGTCAACAGGCTTTCTGTCAAGATGGTTTGGGGGCTCTCTGTCATGCATCCGTTGTGCCTTTTTTGGCAGTGAGGCATTTTTGGGTTTGTGTAACTGCCTCCTGCCATTGAAATCGTGTGGGATCATTCTCTCAGCTATTTGCTAAGGCGCTGGGAAAGATGGGGCGTGTTGGGTGGGGCTCTGGGTTTGGGAATGGAACAATGACTGCCTGCTTCCCGCCCGGGGGGAGTCTGCCTGTTGCGAAGGAAAAGTTGATTAAATGTAGCAGTTCCCGGGTTTCCTTGGACCCCACCCTTTTTGATCTGCTGTAAGTGATCTTGTCACACCCCCACGTGTCCTTGGTGCTTGAAGGTATTCGCAGTTCTTTGATGGGGAAAAGGGGTTCCTAAGAGCTGCCTTGGAGCGGAAACTAAAGGGGGCTTTCTGGCGGGGAAAAAGGCGTCGCTGAGTGTCCCTTGAAAAAAGCTTTGGGGATTAGGCGTGCTGCTTCTGGCGGCGAAGGATTGTACGGGCGGTTAGCTTCACGCGGGGTTGGGGTGAAAGGGCCCGTCGGCGGGGGTTTTTCCCCATATCAGTGGTCTTTTTCCAATGGCTGAAGTTGGAGCTGTGGTTGATGGAGGAACACCATTTGAGCCTTTTTGCGTTTTGTTTTTCGCGAGCTTCCCCGTAACCTTATGGCTGCTCGTAGGATGTTCTGGTTTCCTCTGTGTTGTGGGGCCGTATAGCTTTCTGGTTGGTTAATTTTCCCGGGTTTACTCCCTGACCTCAGGCGTTGTATACCCTCGATCTTTGTGAAGGGCTAGACCGGGCTTGGGGAGCGATAGCAATGTTTGGGACTTCGTGAAAAACCGCCGTGAGGCGTAATCGGCCTCTTCGGGGATCGGGGGCGGGGGGGAGGCTAGGGTAAATTGGCAACGAATTTTCAAAGGTTTTTACCCTTAGCCTGGTTTAAAATTTCCCTTTTGGTGGGGTGGGGGTCGGGCCCTTTTCCCGGTTGGAGTCGTGTGCAGGAGGAAAAGTGGTCGTGGGTAGGTGTGGGTAAGTTCCCAGTGGCGTCGCCCGGTTTAAGTCCTCGAGACAAACGAGAGGCTGGCCCCCCGGCGATTTGTGGGCTCGCCTTTTTGAGAAGGTCACCTCTCAGCTGTATGGCCCCAGCAAAGTGGTGAAACGCTCTGTTTTGTTCACCCCCTTTAACCCTGGGTTCGGAGCGCATTTAAGCACCGCCGACAACATGTGGGAAGTGGTGTCAGAGACTTATTTGCTGAGTGAAGCGCTATTTATTGATGAGTCTGCCTGCACGCAGCTAGTGGCGGCGCTGATGGTAGATAGCTTCTGCTTCTCGTCTCCGTGAGTGGAGACGCTTATTGGTTGTTGACTCCTCGCTTTGCTTCTCTGTGAGTAGGCAGGTGAAACCTGCAGACCCAGGAGGAGAATAAAACTACAAATTTATTACAAAAAACAAGAACACCAGCTACCTCCTTCTCCGTAACAGCCCAAGCCAGACGAAGGAGACAAAACAAAAGTCCCATGTCGAATATAAGATCACATGCAAAAAAGGAAACTGTGAAGTCCTCCCCTCATCCTACATCGGCATGACGACAACGAAGCTGTCCATACGTCTTACTTGCCACCTAACATCCGGAGCCCCAAAAAGTAACCTATTAGAAAAACATGGCATCATCATCACAAAGAACATTTCTAGAAGAAAATACAGAATTGGTCGACATGTGTGCAGTTGTGCGGCGACTCCAATTCTAGAAGCACTATACATAAAGAGACCAATCCCAAGCTTAACGTACAGGCAACGACCTACAAGCTCTACCAAGCATGAAAAGAACAAAAGCAAATAACAACCTACTCACAGAGAAGCAAGCGAGGAGTCAACAACCAATAAGCGTCTCCCACTCACGGAGACGAGAAGCAGAAGCTATCTACCAATCAGCGCCGCCACTAGGCTGCGTGGCAGGCAGATTTCATCAATAAATAGCGCTTCACTTCGCAAATACGTCATGCTCACCTCTACAACTGACGAGAAAACATCTTCCACATGCTGCTGAAGAAGGGTTCTTAGATCCAAAATAGTGATACAGCAAAAATGACATGCTACGGCGAGGTCATAAAAGTGATTACAAAAGAGAATAAGACACTCATAAGACAGAGAGAAAATATCTTTAAAAAGATGATAAACGCTAAACCCTTTTATCATACTTTTAGCGAGATCTGTCTCAGAGAAAATGTCCTGCCCGTATATACTCTCTCTCTCTCTCTCCCCTCTCTCTCTCTCTCTCTCTCTCTCTCTCTCTCTCTCTCTCCTCTCTCTCTCTCTGCTCTCTCTCTTTTCTCTCTCTTCTCTCTCTCTCTCTCTCTCTCTCTCTCTCTCTCTCTCTCTCTCTCTCTCTTTTCTCTCTCTCTCTCGCTCTCTCTCTCCTCTCTCTCCTCTCTCTCTCTCTCTCTTCTCTCTTCTCTTTATATATTATATATATATATATATATATTTTATTATATATATTCATGTAGTTGTATTTTACAGGGCCTGAGCAACGCTCGTATGGTACCGTCTCCATATCAACATTTATTTTATCATTCATCCTTAGTGCTTAGTGTTGGGGGAAAGCCCCCCCCCGGGGAGATGGGTCACAAACCCCGGCTAACACCCTACCTAATTTACCTTACATAAAAAAAACCAAAAAAACAGCCCAGAGCGTGATATATGTTCGAGCAGCAGCCCGCATCGTTTGTTTGCATCCCCGAGTTTCTGCGCATGCGCTGGACCAACCAGCACGGCGGATCTTAAGGGGTGCGTTTGAGAGGAAAAATTTGATTTCGAGACCTCAAACTCTCTCTCAAACGCCTGTGCGTGACTCGGGCGGGCCGTTCGAGTGGCCAGCGAGCGGGAAGCCACAGACGTTGGGCGTCTGCAGGTGTGACGTCATGACAACAACAATGGCCGCCCAAACAGAGACGAATTTGAGACTAATTTATGCTATTTTTGCCGATTACAGCCCGAAAGACTAAAATGGTATCCCGCAGCAATGCATTGCCCATGCACTGCTAATTACTGTACTGAAGCCTACTTATAATTAATAATGAAATACAGTATATAGGAGTGATAATTAACGACATTATAGTGGCCCAAATGAACAGTGGAGGGAGATAAATTTATTCAAGTTCACAATGTATCCCTTATATAAGCATTAGGTATTTCTAGTATATTTTTGGTATATGTGCATTTTAAAACCCAAATACAAGATCGGTGGTTTTAGATATCCTGAACGTGTCATTCTCATCATAAGGAAAATTTTCTAACCCCTAAAATAGCCGGCAGGATATATGTGCGTTTTAAACCAATACACGATCGCTGGTTAAGTACCCTGAACGTTTCGTTCTCATCGCAAAAGAGTATTATAACCCATACAAAAATTAACACAATGTGGTCTTGGGAGTGAGTTAAGGTTGCGAAATCAATGCCCGGTTTTGGTTTGTTAACTAGTGGGGGGTTTTGGGGGAGAGCAGCTCCCCAGTTATGCCAGGGAGTATTGGTTAAACTGCACATTTACCGCCGCAGGAATAAACAATTAACAGTAACGATTTAATTAAGGGGAGTCTGGAGGTTAGCGAAATCCCGGCCTCAGTGAGCTAAGTTTATGTAATCAATGCCCGGGTTTAGCTAGTTAGTTTAGGTCTGGGGGTGTGCCCCGTCAGTTTGGTAAATCTTAAAACAAAGGCTCCACCCTCTATCTTCTTCTTCTTCTTCTTCTATAGCCAACAAGTTTGGGGACATGGTGGGGAACCGGGATTTTTGGGGGGAGCACACACATAAGGAAATATGGCCCAACACAAAAAATCACAAAACTAGGGATATTTCCATAGTTCGTGAACTTTATCGGGGAAATATTTCCCGATTAAATCTATGTACTAGTGAAATTTTCCTAGTTTATGGATTTTTTGTGGGGAGCCATATTTCCCTTTATGAGTGTGCTCCTTTTGTTGGAGAGCACACATATAAGGGAAATATTTCCCGATAAAGTCATGAACTGGGGAAATTTCCCTAGTTTGCTGATTTTTTTTGTGGGGGGCCATATTTCCCTTATGTGTGTGCTCCCCACCAAAAAAAACCCCGGTTTCCACCATGTCCCCCGCTTGGTGGCTATGAAGAAGAAGATAGGAGGTTGAGCCTTTATTCAAAAGATGACACACTCTACAGACTTAACCTAGCACCCTCTTCGAGCCCCTCGTGCTGTGCACTAACCTAACCTAACCTAACCTAACCTGCCCTAATCTAACCTAACCTACTCTAACGTAAGGGGGGTTCGCCCCCCCTCGACCACCCCCTAGGCTATCCCTATCCCTTAGATTCGCACTACTTTCTAAAACTCGTCGTCCATTGCGCATCTCCTGGACTTATTTTTTCTCAAGAACCGGAAATTTAATATCGGCCATGTAGGTTAAGAAAGGATCGGCACTCATTAAAATAAACAGATGGGTTAAGGACAGTAAGTATAATACTAGAGCCAACATTTGGGGGAGCTTACCTGGAGCCCCTTGTTTTTAAGATTTTCCGCCAGTTATTTCAGAAGAGTATTGGTCAATAGGGAGTATTGTTGGAAATGATATTAACCCTATCTTTTGCTGTGATTTCAATTATTTATACCTTTTCATTATACTAAATACTGTATACCCCTTAATCTTAAATACCTATTCTTCACCCCCCAGTTAGGGTAGGTTAGGGTATTAGGGAAGGGTGGAATTTTATTGGTTAATTTATACTAGTTAAGATGCATATACAGGGCCCGGGCAAGGCTGGCGGAGGAGGTATTCAGCTCCAGATGTGTAATATGTGGCAGCAAGGGTATGTGATAATACGATTGATATAATTTAATAGACGCTACTAAACAATCCATATTTCATTAGTTAAAAAGCTAGGTTATCTTAATTGAGGTAAATTGAATTAGTTAAGTTTGAAAAAAATAATGTTTTTACAAACAAAAAAATAAGCAATGGGCAGTTCTTCTGTTTTTAGAATGACCTTTTTGCTGTAAAAATATGCCTTCAGATTATCTCTATAAGTGGCAGGTTAGCTATATAATGTGTACATAAATCCAATGAGTTAAGAGGAGAAAACAACCTGCATATATATTAAAAAGCATTATTTATCACAGTAATCTGACTTATAAGCGAACATGAAGCATTTGTCAAATCATATTAAAACTGTCATATTTTCATTTCATTTTATCTGCCTTTTTTTCGTCGACAGTTCCAGTTCTTGATCTTGATATTAGGTACACAGTATATATATTTAAAAAGCTTTTACCAGTATTTCTGCATTCAGAGATTACATACCAGGTGGTATGGAGGTATCCAACAATGAAATGCACTTTATTCTTCATTTGCATTTTTTTCCAAGTGGAACTGTTACCAAAAATGTCCGCATCGGGGGAGTGTACCACGTCGGTGACAGTCTCAGTTGGTGTTTTTTGCGAGAATTCTTTTTGACGACAGTTTCATAAACCTGTTCACCTATCCCTACAAACCCCACCGCCAATAAAACTATAGTCGCCACTGCCCATATATTCGTCAGGGGCCATATAATATGAATTTTAAAATCACTACAGATGCATAATTGTATGTGCCCCTAAAGAGGCATGCACAGTAGTTTATATTTATGTACCTGTCTTCAGTGGTGCGCATACAAGTCTATAGTGATGCTAAAATTAGTAATATTTAGCGCCTGGCGGGCAAAAATGCAGTGGGGACTATAGTGTTATTGACGGTAGTTGGTTGACGGTGCCCGAGATTCGTAGTATTTCACCTCTCTTAGCGACAATTACTATTACAAAAATAAACAAATAGTCGTCAGGTAGCTACAGCGTACGCCATTACACTTCCGTACTGTGCGTGGGCAGATAGAGGGCAGTAGAGGAAATGGGGAGGTCTTAAGCCCTCAGTCTGAGCTGTGGCGTCGTTTTTTTTCATGGTAACGGCGGGGATTCGTTTACATACCACTGCGAGGCGCCCAAAAAACGTTTCATAGAGGAGTATAGAAAACCTGAACGGCGCAAGCCGCTCAAATTCTTCTTCTCAAACGCGCCAACTTATGAGGGTGGCGGCCTCGCGGAGGTATAGGAGTGATTGGACACCACCGCGGTCTTGACCTGGCCACTTGAGGGGCCAAGATGAAAATGGTTGACTAGAGTGACCACATCCACGTACTCCCAGGGGGGTGGGCGGAGCTTAGGGCGTCGGGCGTGCGTTTGTGATTGGCTCTGGCTTACCCTGCATTATTAGTTACTACATTCAATAAATTTGAAAGGGGGAGCGGACCAAAGGGAGGTGAAGTGTTCGCCAGTGACAGGGCGGCCGCCACCACTAGGGACTGGTGGGGTATGTGTGTGTTATCATTACAAAGAAACTGATTCCTTCATTCTTAGTAGATTATATTTTACGTCCTTGCCTTGGCCGTGTAGTGCGTTAGGTTATACATATGTAAAATTAACACGTATAGTGTACCGAAGTGTGCACCGGCGTACGTTACCTCAGGCTGCCTGTTTATCTGTTATCTCGGTCGGTAAGTTTTATAAGATAACACACAAGTGATAACAACTGACGGTTTTCCTGGATCCCAACAGCTATTTTTCGATGTTCATGCTCGATTATGTGAATGTTACTGCCTTGCATGGCGTGTGTGTGAAGAACCTTTTTACGATGTGATGAAGCGTTATGCAGAGTATGGAATGTAAACGATTGCCATATTGTACCATTGCCTAACATACCTACACTAACCCTTTGCCAAGGCAATAGTAATATATTCACTCTTTCTATGTTGTAAACACGGAGGTGCTTTATTGAAATCATGAAATGTCACTGGAAGCACCGGCAACGGGGCTTTGTTTTTACGCCTCAAGTCCTGCTTACCAAACGTCTCCCTTCCTCCACCACTACTTGGGGGCCCCGGGAGACACAAGTACTCGTTTGTAAAATCTTTATCTTGTAGCAAGTAAGAATTATGAGACTGAGGAAGCATTTCACGTGGTACATTATTTGTGTAGTGAACACATAATTCAGGCTACTGATTCTGGACTACTCACACACCACACACTACACACACAACCCCACACACACACACACACACACACCACACACACCCACACACACATACACACCACACACACACACACACACACCTGTGTTATAGGTGTTATGGTTGAACACACTTGTATGTCACTTGTCAATTAAAACAAATACATAATGAATTCTGCGTGTATACGACAGTGTGAAGGATGTGATTAAACGGTGGGTTTGTGTTTTACAAGGTTTTTACAGTCGTGGGAAGGGCCTGCTGGGCTAAAACAGTTGATGGTTTTTAAAATTGTTTTTTTTTGGGTTTTAGTTCTGTATATTTAATTCAGGGTTGTTATCTTTTAATTTTCTTTTCATTGGTTTTTACCGTGATGTGTGCCGGTGCTGGGACAGAGAGGAGGCGACAACAGGGATGGACAAGAATAGACGGGGGCCCCAACAATTTGAACAGGAAGAGAGGAGGGGCGAGAACAATTACAATAAATTTGTCCTCTAAGCGAGGCAACTTTCTGCACATTTTTTGTGTGAGATGGAGTAATACTTGATAAATTTACATGAAGAAGATTAAACTTTATATAAAATCAGGATCTAAATGTTGATCGCTCCAAGTATTACAGCGATAAACCCTTTTGAATGAAATTCACGACGGTGTGGCGAGTCACCCTACAGCCAACTACTATACTACTTTTTCAACTACTAGTAATTCAATAGATACAGTTTTCATAGGCACACTCAAACATATCAATTATTTTGAATCCATAGATGTTGTAGGTAATACCGTAAAATATAAAGCAATTTAATATGCAAAATGTATGTAGTATGTATGTATGTTGTATAAAATTGTAAACAAAAATCACAAAAAGGGGAGGGGGGGAAGCAGCAAAAGGGTAAGTAGGGTCGTGAAATGTAATCAATAAAAAATGGGTCGCGATGAAAAAAAAGTTTGAAGAACTGGCTAGAGTACTTCATATAAAAAGAGTATGACAACTCGATTATGGGCCGCCATCTTGCGCCGGGGCCTCTCCGTTCACTCTAGACACGGTTTAAAGTACTCAAAGCAATGCCCGCAGTATATCATGTTAACTAGTAAAAATTTATATACTTTTATCCTTTTGGAATGTTTTTTTATAAGATTCACTTTGGCAACCACATTTTTGGCAATAATTCTTTTTGTTTATCAAATTTGGGGAAATGT
The DNA here is from genome assembly GCA_016584305.1 of Chionoecetes opilio. Classification (NCBI taxonomy): domain Eukaryota; kingdom Metazoa; phylum Arthropoda; class Malacostraca; order Decapoda; family Majidae; genus Chionoecetes; species Chionoecetes opilio. The sequence goes on along the minus strand of JACEEZ010016151.1, from coordinate 218 downwards.
TTATAATGTTTTTTCGAGTCTGCTGATTTTAAAAAAAATACCTATTTCTTCTAGCATACATATTGTTTTATCATGAATAACGAATACATTATCTATATAATCTCAAAAATGGTATTATTCAAAAATAGAAAGATACATGAATACACTACTTTCCTAAGGAAATAAATAAATAAAAAAAATTGCCATCTGCTGAGCATTTTACCAAAAACTTTTTCCAT
>JACEEZ010016150.1:0-11132 GCA_016584305.1 Chionoecetes opilio | reverse complement strand
TAAACCGATTCCAAAGTTCAGTCAACGCATACATTTGATTTTACTCCCCAATCCTTTTATCGGCATTTGAGGTTTTTTTTTCCTCTCCTCTTCTCTCTCTCTTCTCTATCCTCCCTCTTTCTCTTCTCTCTCCTCTCCTCTCTCTCTCTCTCCACCGTGCATAAATTGAAAAAAAAGACTTATTTATCTCCGAGTATATTGTTTTCCTCTTCAGCAGATCTGTGTAAGGACTTTTGGTATGTCACTTTTAGGGTGAGCAGAAAACGGTAACTCTGCTTTGATAGGGTTTATTAACTTGGGGTAAAAAGGTAACACAGGTGAGGTGACTCGCGGACTGGTGAGTTGCTCCTGCCGTGGATTTGGATGACTTGTGACATGAAGGCTTGGGGAGTTGCTGGTACGGAGGTCTGTGTCTAAGTGTCTTGTCTCTACAAGAGACATCCTTTAAAAGAGCCAAGATACTCAAGCCCTGACACCTGATGATCTGACGACCTGACACCTGAGAACTTTTGGCGAGGCTGAGGTCGAGTTTTAAAGGGCTTAGTGGTATTGCCTAGGGAGTGGATTAGCGTATTGCCTAGGGAGGGATTAGCCGGGGTGTTCCAGGACCCAACATCAAGTATACAGAACACAGAACACAGAATACGGTTGAACACATATTTTGAACCCCAATAATACTAATACTAATACTACATCAGTAAGATCCCAAATTTTTTTATCATTTGTTATTAGCGGCAAATGAGCTCACAAAGGAAATTTGTTAACATCAAAAGGCTGCCAAACATTTTATCGTTTGGGGAAGAGTCTTTTGAAAATCAATCCATGTTGTAAAGTTGTATCGTGTGTTGTGTTGTGTGTGTGTGTGTGTGTGTGTGTGTTAAGCGTGTGGTGTGTGTGTGTGTGTGTGTGGTGTGTGTGTGTGTGTGTGTGTGTGTTATGTGTGTAGGTAACAAGCACATACGCATGAAATGGTTGATGACATTTTGAAATGTACTGAATGAAAATCGCGATGGTTTACATGAACAGGAGTGGGAAGAGGATGAAGAGGAAGAATAAAATTCGAAAGAACGAGGAAGGGGAAAATGAAAAGAAAACAAATAAGAAGAGAAGAAAGAGGAAGAGGAGAAGAAAATAATACATTTTTCACACTTTTTCCGTACACTCTCTTTCTCTGTTCTCTTCTTCTATCACTATTCCTCGCTTCCCCTCTTACTCCTCCTATCCTTCCTCCCGCCACTATACCTGCATTCCAAACCAAAAGTAAGACTCAGAAAAGTAGGTTCTCGTGAGACGTATCAATTGTCTGGTTGACGACTCTTGAAAACCTGATATTATCTTGTGTTCCTAATCGTGTTTGTCTCAAGAAATAATGTCGCTTATAAAGGTCGAGGAGGAGGAGGAGGAAGAGGTGTAGGAAAAGGAGGAGGAAGGGCGGGAGGTAACGGGGACAAGAATAAGGAAAACACAAGACAAAGAAAAGAAGCAGAGAACGTGAAGAAGATGGAGAAATAAGAGTAAAAGAGGAATAAGGGAGAAAGCTAAGATCGTAAGGGACCAAAATAATGCGATTTTGAAGGAGAAGGAGAACAAGGAAAGCTGCTGTGATTTATTTTTTACATCATAAAGGACTGGCCAAGGGAAAAATAAAAGAAGCAAAAAAAAGCCGCTTAGTTGCCATTCCCCTTTAAAAGAAAGACAGTAAGAAATAAAGAAAGTGGGGAGGCCCCAAATTTATTCGGGAGGGTTTGCACCTTTCTTAAAAAAATTTTTAGTCTTAAAAAGGTGGAAATATTGAAAACAAAAAAAAAAGGCCAAAATTTTTGCCAGTGAAGGGGAGAAAGGGGAAGAAAAATGAAATTTTTGGCATTAGTAAGATGGCAGAATAGGGAAATGAGAATGAGTAAAAGGGAGTAGAGTTTTAGAAAAGGCAAAAAGGATTCAATGGAAAACGATGCAAAATTTAAAGAGTTTATAGCAAAGGAGGAGGTGGGAAGACGAATACGTGAACAATAGTGGAATTATGGGGGCCCACACTTTACCCCCCTTATCCTACAAGGCACACCCCTACATCTTTAGGAGTCTTTGAGTATGACCTATTTCCTACAAAAAAAAAAAAGTTACCTTTTGATAGGAGATATGCTGGGATTCGTTTTTGGGAAAATGTGCTGGTTTATTTGTTTTTGGTAGGAGATAGACGACTAACAGTCCCCGACATTAAATTTAGTCCGCCCAGGGCGAGGCGGATAATTATATGTCGAATTGTCTTTAACATTAAGAGGGACCCAAAAAGAGCCAAGATTATGCCCCCTACACAGAGTGGGATAGTAGGCGGAGTTCTGAGCTCGCCAAGGGGGAAAAACCAAGTCAGTTGTTTTTTGCCGGTGAGGGAGGTGGGGGGGTTTTTCCGCGATCCCTCCCTTTGCCCCTCCGACTTTCACGCCGTCCCCCTTAGCCCCTGTGTTGTCGTATGGGCAAGAATAAGGATTTTAGTGAGAAAACCTTTTTCCAGATATTGCCCTAAAAAAATCCCGGGAAACAAACAAAGGCAATCTCCCAACAAAGGGGGGGTGTCCAAGGAGTGTCCCCTGTGGGTTTTCCAAGTTCGACCAGGAAGGGGGGGCCCCCCCACAACCCCTACCCACAAGAAGAGGCCCCTTGGAAAAACCCTAGAAGAAGGATTTTCGTTCCCCGTCTAGTAAAGCGTAATTAGAATTTAAGCCACGTGTGACAGAAAGGAAATTAAAAGAAAGCAAACCAGACATAATTTGGTGAGTGTTCTGTGAGGTAGAGATTGTATGGCCGCCTTCCTGGTCGAACTTGGCAGCCCAGCATCGGACACTCCTTGGAAACACGTCAATTTGTTCGGAGATTGCCTTTGTTTGCTTACCGGATTTGTTTAGGGCAATGGTTTCTGCATTAAAATCCTTATTCTTGCCCATATCGACATCACAGGGGGCTTAAAGGGAGCGGCGGTGCAAGTCGAGAGGGAGCACAAGAGGGACGGATCGCAGAACACAACACCTCCCTGCACCGGCAAGACAACAACTTTGAGTTCACCTGACGTCTCCGTGGAGTGAGGTTGTGTTTTGGTTGAGCTCTCGGGAGTAGAATGGCTACGTCTGTGATGGAGAATGTCGTGGAGGCGGAGAGAGAAGTGGTGTTGTGTGCTTCTGCTGGGGTTGAGAGTGGTAGTGTGGTAGGAGTGAAGGAGGCTGAGGTTAAAACTAGTGTGGTAGAGGGAGGGAGAAGGGTCGTGGGAGAGTGTAGTGAAGGTTGTGGAGATGCGCTTAAGACTATTCTGGAGGCGATCGAAGACCTGAAAATGAGCTTTGCAAGTGAAGTGAACGAATTGAAAAGCGTTGTGAAGAAGCAGGAAATAGAGACACGTTCTCTTAAGTGTGGAGGTGAAGGTCCAAATCGAGTGAGTGGAGGGGCACATGCGAGGGATGTACCTGTAGGGGTACCAGAGCGAGATGTGACTCGAGCGACTACTAAGGTCACCAGTAAGTCACCAGGGATTGGTGTTTGGAAGGTAGTTGATCATGGAGCCCGCCCGAAGGAGAAAAAGGTAAACAATGACCATGTTGTGTGCACAAACCCATTTCAGGTACTCTCGGGGCTGCAAGAGGGAGATACGGAGGTAAGGAAGGTGGACGATGCATCATTACCCGAAGGTAAAATCTTGGTTGTTGGTGACAGTCAGGTTAGGCATCTTGACAGCAGGTTCTGTGACAGGGAAGGGATGCGCATGAAGTCGGTGAGTTATCCAGGGAAGGGAATAGGCTATGTTAGTGACAAAATAGTTGAGTGCATGACGGACCAAGGGAAAAAGCCCATCGTCTCCCTGAGCGCTGGGGGAGATGATGTTGAGTGTGTAAGAAGTGAGGAATTGCTACGGCGGTTCAAGGAAGCTGTAGGTAAAGTTAGGGACAGGGGTGGGTTCCCTGTGGTGTGTGGTGTCCTTCCAAGACGCTTTGTTGACGACTTGTGGTACTCCAGGGCTATTGCATTGAATTGCCGCCTGGCCCTTCATTGCAAAGACAATGGTTGGGCCTTTGTAGACAGCTGGGACCTCTTTTTTGGGCATAATCACCTCTACCGCAGGGATGGGGTGCACTTTTCGAGGAAAGGAGTTCAGATCTTGTCTGAATCCCTTGAAAGGGAGGTAGATGCACTGCAGGCTTTTTTAAGACAGTGAAACGGGGTTTAGACACGGGGGTCGGGGTAAAGGAAACTTGCGACACTAGGAGGAGTATCAGAAGGCAGGGAACTAAAGTGATTCGTAAGAAGAGAGAGAGGAGGGGTTTAGTTAAAGATAAAGGGAAAATTGACAAAAAGAAGAGGAGTTGCTTGAAGGTTTACTATACAAACTGTAGGAGTATTTTAAACAAGATAGATTTCCTGAGAGGAATAAATAGTGTAGAGGATTTTGATATAATAGTATTAACAGAAACATGGTTGGATATGTCAGGAAAGGTATTTGATCCGGAAGTCGAGATAGCTGGGTATAAGTTATTTCACAAGGACAGAGTAGGCAGACGAGGTGGAGGAGTTACGCTTTATGCAAGAGATGCATTGCAGAGTTGTGTTAATAATGTTATAAAAACAGATGACAGCATAGAGTCTATATGGGTAGACGTTACGGAGGGAACTGAGAAAATGGTTTTGGGTGTAGTGTATAGGCCTCCAAACTTATGTAAAGAGGATTCAGCTCCTATATGGGAAGAAATAAACAAGGCTTGCAGATATAATCGACTATGCGTGGTGGGAGATTTTAATCTTAGGAATATAGACTGGGATATAATCATAGGTGACAGCGACGCAGATGAATTGTTAAATATAATCCAGGATAACTTCCTAAGTCAAGCAATCAAGGAGCCTACTAGAGGAGATAATATTCTAGATCTATTGCTGACAAATAGAGACGATTTAGTTACAAATGTGGCGGTCGGTGGGAATTTAGATAATAGCGACCATTATGAGATGAGATTTAGCTTAAAATGGGAAGTTGTAAAATTAAGTGGCAATAAGCATCAATCAATCATTCAATCATTGGGGGCATACGCCGGGGGGCGCGTCGCCTCGCCCACCCTACGACGCCACTCCCGAGGGTCACCACGCGCGAGTTCCCATGCAGGCTCCTTTACCATACCAAGCAGCTCTCGACAAGAAACATCAACTTGCCCCAGCCACGAGCCTTGTGGGCGCCCCCTTGGCCTCCTAAACGCCGGATTGTCTCTTACAGACACAACCCGATGGGAAGGATTGGTTTCAGGGTAGCGTGCCACATGCCCATATAGCCGAAGTTGGCGCTGACGGACTATGCAGGTAATAGGCCTCGATTCAGTCTCACGGTGCAATCGCTGATTTGACACGTAATCATCCCAGCGATACCCCATGATTCTGCGAAGACACTTATTACCAAAGGCATTGATTCGTCTCTTCAAGTCACTATTTAGTGTCCATGGTCTCACAACCATCGAGTTAAGACAGGGATCACAAGCGATTTGAAGATCGGATCTTTGTCCTCCTGCACAGGTACCGACAACGCCAAATACTCCCGCTGAGCGAGTCCATAACACCGTGGGCTATGCCAATCCACCGTAAGACTTCTTGACGTGACCCGCCGTCATTATGGACTGCGCTACCAAGGTATGTAAAAACTTTCCAAGATCTCAATGTCCTCGCTACACGCATGAAACAGACTGTACTGCTTCATCTAGGTAAGTCTCCAAACACCTGGACCTTGGTCTTGAGCCAGGAGACCTCAAGTCCCAAAGGCTTTGCCTCCTCGTGCAGCGCCTCGAGAGCCATCACCAGGACCCCCAGCGACTCAGCAAAGATTACTGCATCATCGGCAAAAACAAGATCAGTGAATCTTGGTGTTGCCAACGGATGCTCCACAATCACTTTGATCTACAACTTTGTCCAATACCCCAGTCCATACAAGCGTTGAAAAGTGATGGGGCAAGGACGCACCCTTGCCTCACTCCTGTATTCCACAGTTAAGAAGCCGGATACACTGCCCCACACTTCACAGCACTCTCAGTCCCAGAATACAGACCAGTTATCAAACCAATAGTCCTTGCAGGAATCCCTCGAAGTCGCAGAAGATCCCAGAGTGACTCACGATGCACTGAGTCAAACGCCTTCTTGAGATCAACATAGGCTGCAAGCATTCCCTGTCGAAACTCACGTCGGCGTTCCACCAGGACACGAAGCGCTAGGATACGGTCCGTTGTTGACCAGTTGTTACCAGGCGTGAACCCAGACTGCTGATGTCTCTGATGCTTCACCAGATGGCTGCGAATCCGTGTCAGCAATAGATGGGCAAGCACCTTGCCTGGTACGCTGAGCAGTGTAATACCGCGGTAATTGTTGCAGTCCTGACGGTCCCCTTTCCCTTTCCATATAGGAACGACCAGCCCCCTTTTCCAGTCAGGAGGAATGGTACCTGATTGCCACACGGCAGTCAGGACAGCAATAAGCATCGAATACCTAATTTCAGAAAGGCCAATTATGCAGGATTAAGAAGACACCTGGAGGTTATTAATAAGAGGTGTAGGATGGAGGGGAAGAAATTTTCCCAGAATAAGGACAGGGCGATGACAGCTGGAAAGGCCAATTATGAAGGATTAGGAAGGCACCTGGAGGTAATTGGCGCGGTTAGATATGGAAGTGAGGTCATGGCTGAGGAGGTAATTAGAGTGGTTAGACAGGGAAGTGAGGTCAGGGCTAAGGAGGTAATTAGAGAGGTTAGAAATGGAAGTGAGGATGGGGCTGAGGAGGATTATACCTCATTTGTAAGGAATATAATTGACGGACAGAAAAGAAATATTCCTTATAGGGAAATAAGGTCCAGAAAGAGTGATCCAAAATGGATGACCACCAATTTAAAACACAACATTGGAGTAAAAAGAAACATTTATTTAAGGTTCAAGGCAGGATTGGTAAACAAAGAATAGTATAACGTGATGGCAAGGACAGTGAAGAAATTAACTCGAGTTGCTAAGAACAATTATGAGATTAAAGTAAGCAGGACAGGCGAAAAAAAAAAAAACCCAAAGGGGTTCTATCAGGTATATAAAACAAAGACAAGGCAATTAGTGGGGCCGTTAAGGTCAGGACAGGGTGAGGTCTTAAATACAGATGAGGATATGTGTAAGAGTCTAAATGATTATTTCTTAAGTGTTTTTACGGAGGAGGATACACAGACGATACCTGATAGTGAACATATGTTCAAAGGAAGCGATGAGGAGAAACTCAAAGATATTGTGATAACTAGGGAAATGGTGGAAGAGGGTATAGATAAAATGAAAATTTTTAAATCGCCAGGACCAGATGAAGTGTATCCCAGGGTATTAAAGGAATGCAAGGAGGTTGTTAGTGAGTCGTTAGTGCACATTTTTAGGAAATCGGTTGAGATAGGCGATGTGCCATTATTGTGGAGGAAAGGAAATGTTGTTCCCATATTTAAGAAGGGAGACAGAGGACTAAAGTCAAATTATAGACCCGTAAGTCTAACATCAGTGGTGGGTAAATTATTGGAATCTATTATTGCAAAAAGCATTAGAGAGCACTTAGATAAACATAGTTTGATCAATGATTCACAACATGGATTCACCAAGGGTAGGTCATGTCTCACCAATCTATTGAGTTTTTATAGGAAAGTCTATGAGACGGCAGATAATGATAAGGATTATGATATAATATATCTGGACTTTAGTAAGGCATTTGACAAAGTACCACACGAGCGACTCTTAAATAAGGTTAGGGCTCATGGAATAGATGGGAAGGTTCTTCATTGGATCAGAGCTTGGCTAAGTAATAGGCAACAAAGGGTTACAATTAATGGTTCTAAATCTGAATGGGGACTGGTGACAAGTGGATTTCCACAAGGGTCAGTTTTGGGTCCATTACTATTTTTTATTTACATCAACGACTTGGATAGTGGGATTAGCAGTGATATCAGCAAGTTTGCTGATGATACTAAGTTAGGTAGGATTATTGGATCACAGTCTGATGTAAACATATTGCAGGGAGACTTAGATAAACTTAACGAGTGGGCAGACAGATGGCAGATGGAATTTAATATTGATATATGCAGCGTTATGATGTTGGTCAGAAAAAACCCTAGTAATAGATACACCATAAGCAATGTATCGCTAAAAAGATCAGAAGGTGAAAAAGATCTTGGAGTGAGGGTGTGCCCAGACCTCGACTAGGAAACAATGTATTGAGGCCATAAATAGAGCTAATAGAGTATTAGGATTCATTACCAGAAGTGTTAAAAGTAGAAGTGCGGAAGTTATTCTAAAGCTTTATCTGGCTCTAGTCAGGCCTCACCTAGACTATGCGGTTCAGTTTTGGTCTTCATATTACAGGATGGGTATAGCCTTGTTAGAAACAGTGCAGAGAAGGATGACCAAAATGATACAAGGGATGCGTAACTTTAGTTATGAGAGGAGATTGAAGTTATTAAGATTACACTCACTCGAGAGACGCAGAGTAAGGGGCGATCTGATAGAAGTTTTTAAGTGGAAAGGGATTAATAAGGAGAGGTAGGAAAAGTTCTTACGGTTTTTAACCAGGGTAGAACAAGAAGTAATGGATTCAAGCTGAAAAAGCGTAGATTTAGAAAGGAAATAGGGAAAAACTGGTTCACAAATAGGGTGGTGAATGAATGGAATGGTCTCAGTAGACAGGTAGTTAGTGCAGAGTCATTAGGGAGCTTTAAAGAGGAGCTGGATAGGTTCATAGATGGGGATGAAAGTTGGATATAGGTAGTGTTAGTGACAGGAACTACCACGTGTAGGCCTCGCGGCCTCTTGTAGCTTCCTTATTTTCTTATGTTCTTATGTAACTGACTGTGGTTTCCTTGGCGGGCTCAGAAGCTCCGCCTACTACGCCACTCTTGTGTAGGCGGCACAATGCATTGGCTCGATTTTAGGTCCCTCTTAATGTTGAAGCAAAATTCGACATATAATTAGTCCCCCTCGCCCTGGGCGGACTAATTTAATGTCGGGCACTGTATTATGTGTAGATGTGACAGAACTCAAACTTTTGTAGTTTTGTTTTGATATGGCAACGCCCCGATATAATCATGAGAAAGGAAAAGCAAATAGGAAAACGATGACACAGGGACAATATTGCACAAGTGTAACACAAAGAAGGTCGAGTGTCGGCTGGATCCGTGTTGTGTTTCCGCCCTTCACAGCCTCCCCATTTGACCTGCCACTTTTTTCCGCCTCCCCCTCCATCCTTCCTGCCTGTCTTTCCTCATTCTCTCCTCCCTCACACTCTTCTCTTGATCAAGTAACCTCTTTTATGTGTGTCACGTGTGTGTGTGTGGTGTGTGTGTGTGTGTGTGTGTGTGTGTGTGTGTTGTGTGTGTGTGTGTGTCTTTCTGTCTATCTATATGTACGAGCGAGAAAGAGAGAGAGAGAGAGAATAAATTTGCATTATGTATTCAAATTGTCTCTCATACACTGTGAAAGCGTCCAGCGTTTGTCCATTTATTGAAACAGCCAATTGATATCCCAATGGTTGATTTAAATCTGAAATGACATCGACTGAGAGCTGAACAGTCGCTCATTAGCCTTTAAAGGTGTGTAGCACGAAATATTGTGAAACAGGTGCGTTGTGGTCAGCGTAATGCCCTAACGGTTGGCATTGTTTTGCTTGCTTTACACTTAGATTGAAAAAAATAATATAAATAAAAAAGAAAAGAAAAATAAGATATTTATGTCTTTTATGTGCAGAGGCGACGATATTTCATGGGGTTGAAGGTCAATAAAGGAGAAGTCTTGCTTGCTGATAGGTACTCCAAGAGGGTGAAAGAACGAGAACTCCAATAGCAATGTACGAGTCTCGCTCTTGAAGTGGCGTGATACTCCCTTAGTGGAAGACAGTGTTGTGTAATTCCACCACTCCTCCACGTCCGAGGGCACAATGTACACTACACTACATCTTTGTGTACTCAGTAAACAGGAATATAATTCAAAGGGTTCGTTACGTCCCCTCTTTGGTAGATCCTGAATTTTTTCATTATACGTTAATTGTAAACACAGAGAGAGGAGACATTTTTATAAGGTTTGCCCGTGTCACTTAATGTAAGACTGTCGTCAAGAGTCCTTCCAACATGACGACAATGGCAGGAAGAAGTGTTGGGGCAGTGTCGTTCAGGCTTGATGGCCGGGCGAGGGAAGGAAGGAGGAGGCGGGAAAGGTGGGAGAAAGAAAGAGGAAAGAGGAGGTTTTGAGGATCGAAGGGGGAAGAGGAAGCAGGGATGGAATGCAGAGGAGGAAGATGAGAAAGAGATGAGAATGAAGGAAGCAAAGAGAGGGTTTTAGAAAGTGGAGAAAAGAAAAAGGGAATGGCTGGAATGCAATAGCAAGAGGAGGGAGAAAATAACAAGAAAATGAGTGAAGAAAGAGACTAGGAGAAGAATATTGGAAAAGAGAGAACGGAGAAAGGATGTGTAGGAAAGAAAACGATGCAAAGAAAGAAAAAAGTATGAACTGTAGGAAATAAGAACACAATAGGAGAGATAGTTGTAGAGTGAAGGAGAGGCATGTAGAATGCGAGGCAAAGGGAAAGAGAAAAGTGTTGGGAGAGGGGAAAGGGGGAGAAGAGAGTTTATGAGATTGGGAAAGGGAAAAGAAAGAGAGGGAGGAGGGCTTGAAAGTGGTGGAGGAGGAGGAGGAGAGTTTGCGAGTGGAATGAATAATAAATACATGGTATTGGAAGAGAGGAGGGTATAGAAGTGGAGGGAAGGCGAAGGAAAGGGAATATAGTGGACATGAAAAATTATAAAGGAGGAACTTTACTGTCAATATAGATATAGACGCTGTGAAAATATGGGTCAACCGATATAATTCCTCTGCCTGCATCTCGATTATGATTGAGTTAGTGGACTTCTTCTGCCTCTGAACAAGAAATAAATGGAGAGAGAAGAGTGTAGAGATGTAGGGAAGTGAAAGTAAGGGGATATAGTCGGGTCACTTAGGGCGGAAAAAAGGCTTTCGCTTCACCTTAGGTGAAGGAAGTATTTTGAGGGTCTTATCCTAAGCATTTTGTGCCGCTGAATCCGAAAATCGTAGTTGGGTCACTCGTTAGCGGTAAGTTTTCGC
>JACEEZ010016148.1:0-45000 GCA_016584305.1 Chionoecetes opilio | reverse complement strand
TTGCCCACATGTACGAGTCAATTCCCCGACAAGCCCTTTGCCCACAGGGTAAGAGTCAATTTGCCCACCAAAAGTTTAATCGCCCACACGATCCATGCCCACAAAAGTCATGTAATTAAAATTTTTTTTTTTTTTCCGCGGGGCAAAAATGGAATGAACCACCAGTAAACTTGGGCGAAAGGGACTAAATAGGTGGGTAAATTTAAAATGGGGGCCCGAAATGCCCCCATAGTGTGGGGGGAAAATGACTCCATGGTGTGGCAAAATGGAAAGGGGGCCCAAAATGACCGGATACCAACCAACCTCATTATAAACCTTATCTAACCCTACCAAAACCTCCTAGTGAGCCCTAAGGGCAGGAAAGAAATAGAATTCTACCAGTTCATTTTATTTTAAAGGTTTTTAAGTTTTGGGTTTGCTGTGGGGGGCGCGCCATATGATTTTTGTTTACTTTCTAACTCCCTTTAGATTGGCTAAAAAATCTCAAAGGTTGATGAAATCTTCTTGTTTGGGCCCAAAAGGGGACAGTCAGCTGATTCCATTCCTGGTGGGAAAACGGAACGGAACGAGTTTAAAGTTTCGAATCATCGTGAGCTAAAAAACTTTCGGAAATCCTTTGATAATACATTTTTGTGTTTTTCGTACCCCAGGATCTAAGAGGGCCGCTAGAACATTTCCAAAGATGATTTAGAGGGGGAAAAAAGTTAGGGAACGTTCAAAACCCCACCCCCTGGCTGCGCAGGGGAATACCCCCCCCTTCCCCCGGCACAAGGGCCTGTAATCGGAGGGCCGCTCGGATTTCATATATATATATATATATATATAATAATATATATATATATTTTATATTATATATAATAAAATATACGGACTTTAGAGACGGGTTTTTCCAGTATATTGATATACGTAATTTCGTAAATGTTTTTTTCTAAAAATTTTATCAAAAAAAAAACCCGAAAAAAACGCGGAAAAAGAAATCCCAACGGGGAATTTGAAAAAATTATGCAAAATTAATATTCACTTCAATTCTTCGCTTTTTAAAAATTTTGCAAAGTAAACTTTTTCATAAAGGGGTATCAAAGAAGGGGAAATTTTTAACCCGGCTTTCCATTGCAAATTTCTTGTTTGGGAAAAAAATTAATTAAAAAACCATGAAAAATTATTTTTAAACTAAATAAAAAAAAATCATATCGGGAAATTTTTCCAAAGGGATGGGGGTTATTTTTTTTAGTAAAAACCCCTTAATTTTTAAATGGTACAAATTTCATTTTCAGAAAAGGGAAATTTTAAAAAGTTTTAAAAAAACCATTCACCCGGGGGAAAAATTTCCCCGATTGATGTTTTTATTTTTTTATTTAACGCTAATGGCCCCATTTACTAACACCAAAAACCCACGGAGTATATAAAAGTTTTTGGGTTAATATAGGCCCCCATATCACGGTACTCATTTCTTTTTTTGGGGGAAATGCACCATAAAAGAAAATATTGGCCCTTTTTTGGGGGGGGAAAAATTAAAAACACGGCGGAAACCCCTGTGATGGTTGTGACGTAGTAAGCCCCAGAATTCCCGATTGCCTGATCAGCCCGATCGGGTTTTGGTCAGCAGACCGAGTTACCTATCTATGCATTCAACATGTCCCCAGACAAAAAGAACAAATTTTGCTTTTTTTGTGTAATTTTTGCCCAAAAAAACCACAATTAAAACTCCGAGAATGGTTTAAACATGGCCCAAAAAACTATGCCTAAAAAGGAAAAAGGGGTGGATGTCTGCACGGGGGGATTTTTCGATGAAAAAAAAATTCATTTCTATGCGTGAAGCCATTTTTGGGTGGGAAATTAAAATGTAACTTGTGCATGGATAAGTAACTTTCAAATGGTTTTGTAGTGTGGGGGTTAGTGAGCTGTGATAAGTTTCGGGAGTAGTATGCAGATGGGAAGGCCCTTTTTAGGTTAGGGGTGAGGGGAAAGGGTGGGTTTTTCAGTTTAAAAAAACAAAAAACGGAGTGAGTTAGGTTAAAAATTTTAGAGTCCTTTCCCGCCCCCTTTTTAGAGGTTTTTTTCCCCCAGACCTTTAAAGATCCCTTTAGATACCCCCTAAACGAATTATAAGGGGGGGGGGGGGGGGGGAGGCCCCCCTTTACCCCCCTCCCCCTCCTTTTAAAGACCCCCCCGGAAACCCTCAAAAATATAAATGTTTTAAAATTACTAAACTAACCCCAAATAACCTAACCTAAAATAATTCATAATAACCTTTATAGCGAGGGCCCCCCCTTAAAAAAAAAATTTCCCCAAACCCAAAAATACCCCTTTTAAAATTTTTGTTTTTTTTTTACTAACCAAATAACCTTTTTAACCCTTTCATTTCCCCCACTACTGAAGATGACCCCGTAATCCCCTTTTAAGTGTTGTAGTAAAGGGATTTACTGGTTTGTGAATATGTAAGTTTTGTTATAAAGGGAAAAAGGGGAAAAACAAAGATAAGTGGCCCCTGACACCAGAAAAAAGTGAAAGACTTCTGGGGTCGGCCCTTCCCTTTTAGGGAGCTTAAAAACCTTTCCAAGACGATAGACGAATCATAGAGGGGAAAAAAGGTAGAAAAGTATGGTTAGTAAAGGTTGGAGGGGTGAGTAGAGGGACGAAAGGGGTATGTTTTTTCTTATGTGGGGAAAGAAAGCCTTTCATTTTACCGGGTTTCCCCTATGAGTTGTTAAACTGTCTAGTTTACATGTCATTGGGAGGTTCATTTAAGCTCCCCTTTAAAGGGAAAGCCCCCATCCCCCAAGTCATCACTTGTCTGGGTTTTAAGGGGCCCCTTTTTCTCTTCAAACCACTTTTTCCTTATAAACTACAACTTACATATTACAAACACAGTGAATACCCATACATCACTTGAAGGAGGATTACTGGCATCTTTCTGTAGAGGGGGGAATGCAAGTTGGGGATTAGTAGGAAATACATATAGTAGCGGCCACTTCACAGCTGTTTTGCTCTGTTGTCGCGAGTTGACGTTTAAAAAATTTGGGGGCCAGTCGTTTTAGAGCGATTTAAATTTTTCCCGTACTTTAAAATTTGGGTGTATCATTTAAAAATCGGGTTTACATAGAAAAACAACACACTGCCCAACATATGAGGTTTAAAATTTAAAAACAAACCTTACCTCAAGTAGAGTAAAAGGGTTTCCCTTAAAAAGTATTTATTTCACGGGGGACTGAACCCTTCCCGGGGAGAGACAAGGAGAGGGGATGTCAGGGGGTCCCCGTGAGGAGTCAGGGTTTAAATTTTAAAGCTAAAAGACCTCCGACCCGCCCCACCGGGAAACCCCGAAAAGCTCCGTTCCAAGTCTCCCTCGGGGGTGCTATTTGAAAGCAGATGGGCGCCTCGTGTCGGACATGGATGGGCAGAGGCTGTTTTGGGGGGAGTTTCTTTGGGCAGTTTTTCACGGGGGGACCCCCAATGAGCAGCTTCCCCACCACGGGGGACAGGCAGTGGAGGCCCAATTTCCCTTGAGAAACCGCACCCCCTCTTGACGAAGTCAGAGAGGCTGTAGCAAAGTTGAAGGGTGGAAAGGGGAGTGGTGTTTGTAAATCAGTTTTCCGGGGGCTCCCCAAAAATGGGGGTGAAAGGGCCTGATCCGGGGTTGCATGCTTTTACTGAAATTTCCCTGTGGCAATCAGGGTACCATTCTCTGACTGGAAAAAGGGGGGGGGTCCCCATCTGGAAAGGGAAAGGGGGCCGTCAGGACTGCAACAATTTCCGCGGGGAAATTTCACTGTTTAGCGTACCCGGAAGGTGCTTGCCCATTTTATTTTGACACCCCAAAAAAGCAGTCATTGGGGAAAAAATCAGAGACCCAGCAGGGCTGGGTTCCCCGCCTGCCGGGAAAAAAAAAAGACGGGGGGCCCGGAGGCCCTCCCATGTTTTTATCGGCGGGCCCCACGGAAAATGTACGGACGTAGGGCCCCTGGGAATTTGCCAGAGGCTCACCGGCGGGCCGCCCCCCAGGGCCCGCCCTAGGGAAAATGACCATTTTCCGCTGGGTTTTATTAACTTTATTGAGGAATATTTATGGTTTTATTTCTAAGTAATTTCAGATTTAATAAGTTTTTGGGGGGTTGCACAACCCATTTGGCGATTTAATTTGACTAAGGGGGGTTTAAAAACTTTTAAAAAAACCCTTTCTATATAATAGCAAATGTTAGAAAATTTAACCAGAAATTTTTCCTGTGTCGTTATCCAGTAATACGATGAAAGGAGATTGCTTTGGATAAAAATTGCCCACGGACATTGGTTTATTTCATAAGTTACCCAAAAAAAAATTTTGTTATTGGTTTACATTTCTGGGGTAAGTGGAACACTGAACGGCGTGAACAGCCTTAGAAGGAATAGGTTGCGGCGAACAACATTTAAAAACCCCAAACCCCCTCGTGCGTTTTAAAACTAACTGATTTTTTCACTCAGACACAGCGCCAGGCGCCGTCAAGGAAATTTCCTTTAAAAAAAAAAGTGTGTACTGCAAATTTTTTATTTTTCAGTCTATTTGAAAAGAAAGGAGCGAAAACAGTTTAAAATAAGTTCCATTATGTTATCGACTGGTTAAGGGGACAATTTAGGCCCTTTTTTGGGTTTTTTAAACCCCCTTTTTAATGGAATGTACGTCTGGCAGCTTTGGACATTTATAGGGTGGGAAAAGATTTTAAAAAAAATTCTTTTTCTAAATCATGAATTATTTATATGGGTTTAAACCATCATCTACAAACCTTTTTAGGTGGGACCGTTTAATTTTTTTGATATGTGGGTTTTAATATGTTGGAAAGTTTTTTAAAAAAGGGGAAAAAATGACCCTTTGGGGGGTTCCCTAATAATCTTTTTCCCCGGTTTAACAAGTTTTTATTTTATATTATACAGCGAAACACAACTAAATGATAAAACCTTTTTCCAGTAAAACCCCTTTCCCATGACGTATTCTTTTTTATTTTTATGTATCTATGGTGTTTCCCGATAAAACTGGGGAAACATTTGAAATAAACTGAAATATGATAATTTCTATAAACTATTATAAAAACTTTTATAACAATTTTTAATAGCTTGAACAGGCCTAATAATAGTGATGGTACCGATATTGAGATACTATAAATATTACTGAGTTAATATATATAATATGAAATTAATATTTCCCACCTACAAATACGTACCAGCGCCCAGCGGGCCTCCGGAGGATTGACGTCAAGTTGCCGCTGCTTGTCACTACTGATGTAATACTACATCAAGATAATCATATAACTGTTGTTTCAAAATGTTTACACATAGAAATATTCAATTCTTGAAATTCTGTACATTAATTTTCAAAATAGTAAATTATCCCGTCTGAAAATACACCAGCGAGCCTCCGTAGGGCTGACGGAGGTAAATTTTCCGCCGGCGGGCGCCGTTCGCCGCTCTACGGCCTACGTCGGCCCGCCGGTGATGGTTAGCTGGGTGGTAAGTCAACAACGGACCGTATCCTAGCGCTTCGTGTCCTGGTGGAACGCCGACGTGAGTTTCGACAGGGGATGCTTGCAGCCTATGTTGATCTCAAGAAGGCGTTTGACTCAGTGCATCGTGAGTCACTCTGGGATCTTCTGCGACTTCGAGGGATTCCTGCAAGGACTATTGGTTTGATAACTGGTCTGTATTCTGGGACTGAGAGTGCTGTGAAGTGTGGGGCAGGTGTATCCAGCTTCTTTCCTATGAATACAGGAGTGAGGCAAGGGTGCGTCCTTGCCCCATCACTTTTCAACGCTTGTATGGACTGGGTATTGGACAAGGTTGTAGAACAAAGTGATTGTGTAGCATCCGTCGGCAACACCAAGATCACTGATCTTGTTTTTGCCGATGATGCAGTAATCTTTGCTGAGTCGCTGGAGGTCCTGGTGATGGCTCTCGAGGCGCTGCACGAGGAGTCAAAGCCTTTGGGACTTGAGGTCTCCTGGCTCAAGACCAAGGTCCAGGTGTTTGGAGACTTACTAGATGAAGCAGTACAGTCTGTTCATGCGTGTGGCGAGGACATTGAGATCTTGGAAAGTTTTACATACCTTGGTAGCGCAGTCTATAATGACGGCGGGTCACGTCAAGAAGCCTTACGGCGGATTGGCATAGCCCACGGTGTTATGGACTCGCTCAGCGGGAGTATTTGGCGTTGTCGGTACCTGTGCAGGAGGACAAAGATCCGGATCTTCAAGTCGCTTGTGATCCCTGTCTTACTCTATGGTTGTGAGACATGGACACTAAATAGTGACTTGAAGAGACGAATCAATGCTTTTGGTAATAAGTGTCTTCGCAGAATCATGGGGTATCGCTGGGATGATTACGTGTCAAATCAGCAATTGCACCGTGAGACTGAATCGAGGCCTATTACCTGCATAGTCCGTCAGCGCCAACTTGGGCTATATGGGCATGTGGCACGCTACCCTGAAACCAATCCTTCCCATCGGGTTGTATCTGTAAGAGACAATCCAGCATGGAGGAGGCCAAGGGGGCGCCCACAAGGCTCGTGGCTGGGGCAAGTTGATGTTTCTTGTCGAGAGCTGCTTGGTATGGGAAAGGAGCCTGCATGGGAACTCGCGCGTGGTGACCCCCGGGAGTGGCGTCGTAGGGTGGGCGAGGCGACGCGCCCCCCGGCGTATGCCCCCAATGATTGATTGATTGAAGGGAGGGAAGAGAGAGAAGGGAAGGGAGAGAGAATAAAGAGAGGAAGGGAGAGAGAGAGAGAATAAAGAGAGGAAGGGAGAGAGAGAATAAAGAGAGAGGAAGGGAGAGAGAATAAAGAGAGAGGAAGGGAGAGAGAGAATAAAGAGAGAGGAAGGGAGAGAGAGAATAAAGAGAGGAAGGGAGAGAGAGAATAAAGAGAGAGGAAGGGAGAGAGAGAATAAAGAGAGAGGAAGGGAGAGAGAGAGAATAAAGAGAGAGGAAGGGAGGGAGAGAATAAAGAGAGAGGAAGGGAGAGATACCTTTACCTTTGATACCTTTGAAGAATCTTGCCCGTTATCGGCGGAGTTGAGGTGGTCCTCCACTCATTCCAGGTGTAGTATGTAGCTCCCTGTTCCTTGCCTCCAGGACCACTGAAGGTAAAGTGTTGTCATGGGAGCTACTGTAGCCTGGCGTGGGTGGTTGGTTTGGGATGTCAGCCAGCCACTTGTCAAGGTGATGTTTGAAGGTGTCCGTGGTGACGCCCGTTATGTTCCGAATGTGTCTTGGGGCACAATTGAAGAGCCGTACACCATTGTGGGAGAAGCTGTGGTGTATGAGTGTTTGTAGTCCTTTAGAGGAGGCGCATGTACTCTGTACATAGCACAGCCTGCCTCTTCTAGGGTTTTTGTTTTCCTCCATGCCTACTTTTGGAGCCAGACCCTCCAGGATTTTCCAGACATAGATTATGATGTACCTCTCTCGTCTGCGCTGCAGAGAGTAGAGGCCCAGTCTGTGCAGCCTCTCCCAGTAGTTGAGGTGCTGAAGACCATATATCTTGTTGGTATAGGTCCTTTGTGGTGCTTCCAGCAGGGTGATGTCCTTTTTTTTGTAGGGTGACCATAGTTGGCAGCAGTACTCTAGCCTTGGTCTTACTAAGGACTTCCATAGCGTCAGCATGCAGGATTCCTCCCTTGTACGGAATGTTCTCAGGACCCATCCTGCTAGCTGTCGCGCTGTCTGGGTGATGGTGGTGTAGTGTAGGGAGAAAGTTCCATCGCTGCTCATATACACCCCCAGGTCTTTTGTGAAGTCTTTTGTTTGTATGGTTTGGTGTTGATACATATATTGAGTGGTGGTCTTTATAAAGGTATTTCTGCCATATCTCAGAACTTCAAATTTTTCTCCGTTAAATTCCATATTGTTCTTTTCGGCCCCACTCTATTATTGTATTGAGGTCCCACTGCAGTAGATCGTGTCTGGGGATGTTTTTATTTATGCCGTATACGGGTGTCGTCAGCAAATGAATAGCAGTGGAATATCTGAGATCTGTGTCAATGTCTGATATCATGATCAGAAATAATAATGGGCCAAGCACAGATCCTTGGGGAACACCACTTATGACTTGACACTGTGATGACTGTTTACCATTTATGGTGACAACTTGGTGCCTGTTGGTGAGAAAACTGTGGATCCATCTCCCTACTCTGCCAGTTATGCCAAGGTTCTTGAGTTTGTGGAGGAGAATGCCATGATCTACCTTGTCAAAAGCCTTGGCAAAGTCTAGGTAGATTACATCAGCATTATCTCCATCCTGAGTTGCTTCTAATATAGCTTCATAGTGTTGTAGAAGCTCTGATAGGCAAGACCTGCCTCTTCTGAAGCCATGCTGTCCATCATTGAAGCCAAGCCTCTTTCTTCCAGGGGGTTCACCATCTTGGTCCTCAGTATCCTTTCAAAGATCTTGATGACGTGTGATGTGTGAGGACCACTGGTCTGTATCTGCTTGCCTGTCCTTTGCTTCCCCCTTTATGTATGGGTGTTATTGTCCCCAGCTTGAGTTCATGGGGGACGGAGCCAGTGAGGAGGGATGTAGTCCACAGTATCTTCAGGGGGTGTGGCCAGTTGTTCCCTACAATTTTTCAGAAACACAGTATGGTAACCATCTGGTCCTGCTGCTGCTTGCGGGTCGATGTTGCTTATGGCTTGGATTATGTCTTCCCTGGTTATCATAAATGTCGTGAGCAGAGTGTCAGCACATTTCCTTTCGCTAAAGAAAGTACAAGGATCTGTTACCCGTTTCTGAGTATCAGGTTTACTAAACACTCTCTGATACTCAGTCTGTAGCATTTCTGCCATTTCCTGTGGGCCATCTTCAAGTTCCCCGTTCTCTTTCAGTAGAGGGCCAACCGATGTTGTGCTGGGCAGAGATGCTCGAAAGAGTTACGGGCCCGTAAGTACTCCCCTAAGGGACTTTTACCTCGTAGCGCCTCTAAGGGAGATGCTCAAACCATTTTTTCACTTGCTACGGGACCGCGAGGCTAAGGGTGGTCGGGAGCACCCTTAACTCCCTAAGGGAGTGAAATTTGAAGCGGCTAGACGTCAACAAACAATGCATTACAAGTTGTATCACTATACTTTATGTTTATTGTGTATTATAGAGCCATTTCATGCTTGCCTGTTTGAAATGTGATGTGTTTATTGCTTCATTGACTCAATATATATCATATTTAACATACAATACCTATAGTACTTGTAATAAATTCATATCAGGGCAAACCTATATATTATATAGATATATCGGTCGACTTCTTGAATCAAAACGTATAGTTCATCATACAAGTTTGGCCGCTATAATGATCCGGTGGTGGTGGTGGTATCAAATGTCTGACGTACACGTACACACACAAGCAAGGATATTATAAAGTTATACTATCCTTGCACCACAAGTGTCACGTGTGTCACAGTGAGGCGTTAGCCCCCCGTGTGGGCTTGTCTGACCTAAAGAGCGAACGCGCAGTTCTGTCCACTATAACAGAGTACCGCCAGGGCCACGGATACGGCATACGTACGGCGCTGGCCAGCAGTGGTCTATAGATACTAGTTTCGGCACGCTTANGAAAACTTTAAATTCTTGTACTAAAACGCACAAACCCCCCCAAAAAGAAAAGAGGCTGAAGATTTCAAATCATCTACTCAAGTAGAGTAAACGGCCATTAACTGTATTCATAACGCCGCTGAACCCTCCTGGGAAGACAAGGGAGTATTAGGAGCTCCGCTGAGGATGTCGAGAGTCATTTGAACGCTAATGACCTCCGACCCGCCTACCGAGCCTGAAGAAGCTCCGTTCCAAGTCTCCTTCTCGGGCGAGTGCTATTCGAACAGCAGATGGGGCGCCTCGTGTCAGACATGGATGGCAGATGGCTCGTTGGGCTGAGTACTTTGGGCCGTGTTCACGGTGGACCCTCCAACTGAGCAGCTTCACACCACTGGGTTACAGGCAGTGGATGGCGATCCTCCATTGACGAAACCGCACCCTCTCTTGACGAAGTCAGAGAGGCTGTAGCAAAGTTGAAGGGTGGAAAAGCAGCTGGTGTTTGTAATATCAGTGCGGAGCTCCTCAAAGCTGGAAGTGAGGCCATGATCCGCGGGTTGCATGCTGTCCTGACTGCCGTGTGGCAATCAGGTACCATTCCTCCTGACTGGAAAAGGGGGCTGGTCGTCCCTATCTGGAAAGGGAAAGGGGACCGTCAGGACTGCAACAATTACCGCGGTATTACACTGCTCAGCGTACCAGGCAAGGTGCTTGCCCATCTATTGCTGACACAAATTCGCAGTCATCTGGTGAAGCATCAGAGACCTCAGCAGTCTGGGTTCACGCCTGGTAAGTCAACAACGATCCGTATCCTAGCGCTTCGTGTCCTGGTGGAACGCCGACGTGAGTTTCGACAGGGGATGCTTGCAGCCTATGTTGATCTCAAGAAGGCGTTTGACTCAGTGCATCGTGAGTCACTCTGGGATCTTCTGCGACTTCGAGGGATTCCTGCAAGGACTATTGGTTTGATAACTGGTCTGTATTCTGGGACTGAGAGTGCTGTGAAGTGTGGGGCAGGTGTATCCAGCTTCTTTCCTATGAATACAGGAGTGAGGCAAGGGTGCGTCCTTGCCCCATCACTTTTCAACGCTTGTATGGACTGGGTATTGGACAAGGTTGTAGATCAAAGTGATTGTGTAGCATCCGTCGGCAACACCAAGATCACTGATCTTGTTTTTGCCGATGATGCAGTAATCTTTGCTGAGTCGCTGGAGGTCCTGGTGATGGCTCTCGAGGCGCTGCACGAGGAGGCAAAGCCTTTGGGACTTGCGGTCTCCTGGCTCAAGACCAAGGTCCAGGTGTTTGGAGACTTACTAGATGAAGCAGTACAGTCTGTTCATGCTGTGGTCGAGGACATTGAGATCTTGGAAAGTTTTACATACCTTGGTAGCGCAGTCCATAATGACGGCGGGTCACGTCAAGAAGCCTTACGGCGGATTGGCATAGCCACGGTGTTATGGACTCGCTCAGCGGGAGTATTTGGCGTTGTCGGTACCTGTGCAGGAGGACAAAGATCAGGATCTTCAAGTCGCTTGTGATCCCTGTACTTACTCTATGGTTGTGAGACATGGACACTAAATAGTGACTTGAAGAGACGAATCAATGCCTTTGGTAATAAGTGTCTTCGCAGAATCATAGGGTATCGCTGGGATGATTACGTGTCAAATCAGCGATTGCACCGTTAGACTGAATCGAGGCCTATTTCCTGCATAGTCCGTCAGCGCCAACTTCGGCTATATGGGCATGTGGCACGCTCCCCTGAAACCGATCCTTCCATCGGGTTGTATCTGTAAGAGACAATCCGGAGTGGAGGAGCCAAGGGGGCGCCACAAGGCTCGTGGCTGGGGCAAGTTGATGTTTCTTGTCGAGAGCTGCTTGGTATGGGAAAGGAGCCTGCATGGGAACTCGCGCGTGTGACCCACTGATCTAAAATAACATGGATCGCGGATCTGGGCTAGCTGTGGCCGAGATACTGAAGTCCCCAGCCGCCATCTTGAAATAACCAAAACAAATACATGGGCCGGCCAGGCAGTGGCTTAGTGTTGGCTGCTGGCATGTGATAGCCTATATTACCACCTACTACTACTATTAACACCTACTACTACTACTACTATTACCACCTACTACTACTATTACCACCTACAACTACTATTAACACCTACTACTACTACTACTAAACTTCCAACCTAGTGCATCGTCGAACCTTCCAAGTCATTTATTTACGATGATACACAGACAACAGGTGTGCGAGGCCGTACAGGTGTGTAGTGACAGGTGTCTTGCGAGGCCGTACAGTTGTGTAGTGACAGGTGTGTTGCGAGGCCGTACAGGGTGTTGCGAGGCCGTACAGGTTGTTGCGAGGCGTAAGGTGTGTAGTGACAGGTGCCTTGCGAGGCCGTACAGGTGTATAGTGACAGGTGGTTGCGAGGCCGTACAGGTGTGTAGTGACAGGTGTTTTGCGAGGCCGTACAGGTGTGTAGTGACAGGTGTCTTGCGAGGCCGTACAGGTGTGTAGTGACAGGTGTGTTGCGAGGCCGTACAGGTGTGTAGTGACAGGTGTGTTGCGAGGCCGTACAAGTGTGTAGTGACAGGTGTGGTGTATGTGGTAAAGCGAGAGGCTAAGAGTGCAGTGTACAGACCTAATGAGCGAACCACCGAGTGTGTGTGTGTCTGACCTAATGAGCGAACGCGCAGTTCTCGCCACTATAACGGCGCTAGCCCCGTACCGCCGCCGCCACGGGACGGCGCGAGCCACAGTGGTCCATAGAAGCTACTCTCGGGGATTACAGGAAGTTTAAATTAATCAAAAACCTTGGCCTAATCAAAAAACCTTTCTTAATTAGGTATATTGAATTGAAAGTAGTTAGTTTCGTACACTGATTTTGAGTATTTTCGTACATACCTGGTGTCGTTTCGTAACTCTAGTAGTCAAGTTCAACTCTGAGCTGAGTGTACGAAACGACTATGGTTTCATTTAGACTACGAAACAACTGTTGGTAATAATGGACGAGTTTCGCGGTCGTTTTAAGAGACATCAACTATTTTTCTTGGCCTACAATAGGTGCTTGTTGCAATGGAGATAGTTTTATTTGCGCAACCTCCCCCCAAAAAAAATAATATTAATGAAACCTAACCTAACCTTATAGGTTTTAATGAAACTAACCTAACCTTAAGGTTTTAATGAAACCTAACCTAACCTTATAGGTTGTAATGAAACCTAACCTAACTTAACCACAAGGTATACTTTTTTTTCCTTTTTTTTTTCTTCGCAAAATAAAGCTATCTCCATTAGAACAAGCACCGCTTATTAGGAAGCGCGCGGAACGGAAACAGACCTGAGTGCGGTTATGATACAAATGATCATATGATCCTTTGTATCATAACCGCACTCAGGTCTGCTTCCATTCCCCACTAATTGTTAACAAGTATAAAAAAATATACTTATATCTATATCTAACTTATATAAAAAAAAGTCTACCATATCCACCATATTTTTTTTTAACTAGTAGTTGGATGACTGGAGTGGGTAGATGGATTTAAGAGTGGATGGGTGGGTGGGGAGTGGGTGGGTGTGGGTGTGGTTGGTGTGGGTGTGGGTGTCTGGGTGTGTGTGGGGGTGGGTGTGTGGGTGGTGTGCGTGGTGTGTGGTGGGTGCGTGCGTGTGTGTGGTGGGTGCGTGTGTGTGGGGGGTGGTGGGTGCGTGTGTGTGTGTGGTGGGTGTGTGTGTGTGTGTGGTGGGTGTGTGTGTGTGTGGTGGGTGGGTGTGTGTGTGGTGTGTGTGTGGTGGGTGTGTGTGTGTGTGTGGTGGGTGCGTGTGTGTGTGTGTGGTGTTACTCACAGGTGGAAAGATTTGCCACTTCCAGGTCCTGGTCTGTTTGTACAGGACATAGCAGCACAGCTTGGCATGACGAGGTGATAACACAGCCAGACAGCAAGCACAACTTGGCATGACGAGGCGATAACACCAGATAGACAGCAATGCGAGCCGCAGAAAAACAAGGCTTTGTTTTTGGGTTTCGACAAGATGGCGGACAGTTGGAACCAGTGCTGAGCCAGGCTTCCGCGATCCATGTTATATAGATCAGTGGAAGTAACATTATATTGTGTTAAAATAATGAAAATTGTTGTCGAGAGCTGCTTGGTATGGGAAAGGAGCCTGCATGGGAACTCGCGCGTGGTGACCCCCGGGAGTGGCGTCGTAGGGTGGGCGAGGCGACGCGCCCCCCGGCGTATGCCACCAATGATTGATTGATTGAAGGGAGGGAAGAGAGAGAAGGGAAGGGAGAGAGAATAAAGAGAGGAAGGAGAGAGAGAGAGAATAAAGAGAGGAAGGGAGAGAGAGAATAAAGAGAGAGGAAGGGAGAGAGAAAAAAAGAGAGAGGAAGGGAGAGAGAGAGAATAAAGAGAGAGGAAGGGAGAGAGAATAAAGAGAGGAAGGGAGAGAGAGGAAGGGAGAGAGAGAGAATAAAGAGAGAGGAAGGGGAGAGAGAATAAAGAGAGGAAGGGAGAGAGAGATAAAGAGAGAGGAAGGGAGAGAGAGAGAATAAAGAGAAGAAGGGAGAGAGGAGAATAAAAGAGAGGAAGGGAGAGAGAGAGAAATAAAGAGAGGAAGGGAAAAGAGAGAATAAAAGAGAGGAAGGAGAGAGAGAATAAAGAGAGGAAGGGAGAGAGAGAATAAAGAGAGGAAGGGAGAGAGAGAATAAAGAGAGAGGAAGGGAGAGAGAGAATAAAGAGAGAGGAAGGGAGAGAGAGAGAATAAAGAGAGAGGAAGGGAGGGAGAGAATAAAGAGAGGAAGGGAGAGAGAGAGAATAAAGAGAGAGGAAGGGAGAGAGAGAATAAAGAGAGAGGAAGGGAGAGAGAGAATAAAGAGAGAGGAAGGGAGGAGAGAGAGAATAAAGAGAGAGGAAGGGAGAGAGAATAAAGAGAGAGGAAGGGAGAGAGAGAATAAGAGAGGAAGGGAGAGAGAGAATAAGAGAGAGGAAGGGAGAGAGAGAATAAGAGAGAGGAAGGGAGAGAGAGAATAAGAGAGAGGAAGGGAGAGAGAGAATAAAGAGAGAGGAAGGGAGAGAGAAAGAATAAAGAGAGAGGAAGGGAGGGAGAGAATAAAGAGAGAGGAAGGGAGAGAGAGAGAATAAAGAGAGAGGAAGGGAGAGAGAGAATAAAGAGAGAGAAAGGGAGAGAGCAAGTGGCTGGCAGTGACATTGTAATCAGCTGTTTGGTTTGGACCCAGAAACCGGACGGCGAGCAAAACAGTCCGTTATTTTAGCTGTTTTGACCCATTTCTACAGGACTAACGGCTACAGGACAGTGCACAAGGTAACTGTAGACACTTAGGCAGCTACAGGTATACAGGCAACCTAAATAAACCTTCAATAACCCTAAAATAAGGTAAAATAAGAAAAAAAAATCCTAACATGGCGTATAGAATGGAAATATTTTGATACTTTTTGCCGAAACAGTCGTGTATTTTAGCTGTTTTGACCCTTTTCCCGTGGATTGTCGGCTACAGGACAGTGCATAAGGTAACTGTAGACACTTAGGCAGCTACAGGTATACAGGCAACCTAAATAAACCCTAAAATAAGGTAAAATAAGAACCTTTTTCCTAACATGGCGTATAGAATCTGGTAATATTTTGATACTTTTTGCCGAAACAGTCGTGTATTTTAGCTGTTTTGACCCATTTCCCGTGGATTGTCGGCTACAGGACAGTGCACAAGGTAACTGTAGACACTTAGGCAGCTACAGGTATACAGGCAACTTAAATAAACCCTTAAATAACCCTAAAATAAGGTAAAATAAGAACATTTTTCCTAACATGGCGTATATAATCTGGTAATATTTTGATACTTTTTGCCGAAACAGTCGTGTATTTTAGCTGTTTTGACCCATTTCTACAGGACTAACGGCTACAGGACAGTGCACAAGGTAACTGTAAACACTTAGGCCGCTACAGGTATACAGGCAACCTAAATAAACCCTTAAATAACCCTAAAATAAGAACAATTTTCCTAACATGGCGTATAGAATCTGGTAATATTTTGATACTTTTTGCCGAAACAGTCGTGTATTTTAGCTGTTTTGACCCATTTCCCGTGGATTGTCGGCTACAAGACAGTGCATGGAGTCTGTTAAACACACCACGCCTGGATCTTTAGTTAATAAATAATCTCTCCGTTGCAGGCTGCTTGGTATCATCACATCTGTGGTCGTGTACATCACTGCCATGCCGTTTTGTACAACATATTTCCTCACAACATTTTCCTTCAGTCTTTTTTCTTGGCACAGTAAAACCTCTCGTATTCGGAGCCTCGTTATTCCAACCTCCTTTTTTTTTTTTTTTTTTTTTTTTTTTGTAGGGGTCGAAATATCTAGCTAATATATACACCTCGAATTTTTTTTTTTTTTTTTTTTTTTTTTTTTTTTTTTTTTTTTTTTTTTTAGGGGTCGAAATTTCCTAGCTATATAATACACAGGATTTTTTTTTTTTTTTATCTTTTTTATGGGGTCAAAATTTCCTAGCTAATATATACACCTAGAATGTTTTTTTTTTTTTGGGGGGGGGGGGTTAAGGGTCAAAATTCCTAGCTAAATACTATACTCCTAGAATTTTTTTTTTTTTAGGGGGCGAAATTTCCTACCTAATACAGTATATACAACTAGATTTTATTTATTTATTTATTTATTATTTTTTTTTTTTATACCTATCCCCCCATATATAATCCCCCCATTATTCGGATCCTTGCATTACTCGGACCACTCCTTGGCCCAAGTAGTCCCAATAGGAGAGGTTTTACTGTATATAATTTTCTCAGCCATTCATCTAATACTACCTTAAAAAACATGTTGCTTTCTCTTCCTCCGTTCTTTGTTCATTTTTCTGCCTTACTTCCTCTTTCATTTCCTTTGCTCTTCCTTCACGGCTTGTTTTGCATCCACCTCCCTGTCATCATCCGTTGACCTCGGCCTAAAAGCTCTCGCCAGGATCTCCTGGGTTGCAGTCTGCCATTTCAATCTTACTTTGATGGGTCTATCTCTTCCTTCTGCATAAGGTCCCAATCTTACTACTTCTTCCACTTCATCTTCAAGTCTTGTCTCTTCCTCCTCATCATTCAATTTCATCAACACGTCCTTTATTCACCCTATTAGTCCAGTTATTCACCTCCCCTTTCAGGAGGAGGAGGGAGAGGAGGCCTTGCCAAGTGTGGTGTGAGTGAGGCAGGAAGCAGGGTGTGGGCCCCGCAGGCAGGAGCAGAGTGGCAGGGCAGCGTGTGGCTCTCTGTGTCTGACTGTCACCACTGTTGCAGGTGCTGAGGTCACAGCCCAGGCCGGCTGCCCCGCCCGGCACTGACCCGGCTCACTGCGGCATCCCCGAGGGTTCCCGCAGGACCGGCCGTCGCGTGTGGTGGCCAGAGTGTTGCTGCGGTGGAGGCTGTGGGGCCGGGCAGCAGCATGAGTGGGCGGGAGCAGCAGGATCAGTCTGCCTCAGGGGTGGGGAGGCACAGGGGTGATGGCAAGAATCACCTGGAGGCAGGCAGCTCAGGCCACAAGGCACGCAGTGAGCTGAAGTGTCAGCAGTGTGACAAAACATTCAAATACAAGAGTCTGCTCAAGAGTCATTCAGTGATACACATTGGTGTTAAGAATTATGAATGTTTAGAGTGTGGGAAAAGATTTGCTAGAAAGAGTGACCTCACCACACACACCCTGACACACAATGGTGTTAAGAATTATGAATGTTTAGAGTGTGGGAAAAGATTTACTACAAAGAGTCACCTCACCACACACACCCTGACACACAATGGTGTTAAGAATTATGAATGTTTAGAGTGTGGGAAAAGATTTACTACAAAGAATAACCTCACCACACACACCCTGACACACAGTGGTGTTAAGAATTATGAATGTTTAGAGTGTAGAAAAAGATTTACTAGAAAGGGTGACCTCACCAAACACACCCTGACACACAGTGGTTTAAAAGATTATGAATGTTTAGAGTGTGGGAAAAGATTTACTGCAAAGCGTTCCCTCACCACACACACCCTGACACACAGTGGTGTTAAGAATTATGAATGTTTAGAGTGTGGGAAAAGATTTACTACAAAGATTAACCTCACCACACACACCCTGAGACACAGTGGTGTTAAGAATTATGAATGTTTAGAGTGTAGGAAAAGATTTACTACAAAGGGTAACCTCACCACACACACCCTGACACACAGTGGTGTTAAGAATTATGAATGTTTAGAATGTAGGAAAAGATTTACTACAAAGGGTGACCTCACCAAACACACCCTGACACACAGTGGTGATAAGAATTATGAATGTTTAGAGTGTGGGAAAAGATTTACTAGAAAGAATAACCTCACCACACACACCCTGACACACAGTGGTGTTAAGAATCACGAGTGTCTAGAGTGTGGGAAAAGGTTTTATACCATTTCTGAACTCAACAAACACACCCTGACACACAGTGGTGATAAGAATTATGAATGTTTAGAGTGTGGGAAAAGATTTACTAGAAATAATAGCCTCACCACACACACCCTGACACACAGTGGTGTTAAGAATTATGAATGTTTAGAGTGTAGGAAAAGATTTACTACAAAGGGTGACCTCAACAAACACACCCTGACACACAGTGGTGATAAGAATTATGAATGTTTAGAGTGTGGGAAAAGATTTACTGCAAAGCCTTCCCTCACCACACACACCCTGACACACAGTGGTGTTAAGAATCACGAGTGTCTAGAGTGTGGGAAAAGGTTTTATACTATTTCTGAACTCAACAAACACACCTTTAGACACACTGGCTTGCGGGAGTTCAAGTGTGATATTTGTAGCAAGTGTTTCAAGACAAAGAGTGATATTACCAGCCACATGAAGATCCACTTTTGAGGTGGTGTGTTGTGTGGACAAGTGTGGTTGTACCCGTGCCTGTGGGAGTGTGTCCTGTGTGGCAATGGGTGGTGGTGGTGGTGGTGGGCAGTGTGTTACATGTGTGGTGACAGCCGTGCCCTTGTGTTCTGTGAAGGAGTAATGGCCCCAGCAGTTGTTGGGTTGGCAGTGCAGGTGTGACTTTCAATAAATGTATCCAGGGTTTTAAAGGTTTCTCCTCTGATTGCCTTAAAAAACAGTCTTTCCACGCATAAGTTACACTCATATTTTCTGCAGGTCACATATATATTGCATAAACCTTACTCTGTCTCTTCATCATTGGACAGCCGCAGGAAAAGTGATGACATCTGCATTTAGGGGATCGTCCTAATGTTATTTTTCATTTGCGTCAGCTGTTGTAGGGGTTAGAAATACTCCTTTTGATGAGAACGAATCGAGGATTCTTAAAACCACCCAGCGTGTTGTGGTTTAAACTGTATTATACCAGGAGGGTTGTACTGACTGCAGTTTTACCCCTATTTCTAAGCCCCTGAATCATCTTTGCAGGTTGGGTGTTATTGCACAAGAGGGCAGGTGTTTATATGTGCAGTGGGTAGTAGTGGGAGGAAATAAGCCGTGTGCAGCAGTATGGGTTTCCTTTTAACCCCTTGAGACCCAGAACGTAAATTCCATTGTAATTTGGGTACCATTAGTCAATTTTTAGTGACTATAAGCAATATTTTATAGATATAACCTGTTTAGTATCCTTGTCCATTAGTTAATTTGGTATATTCAGTCATTTTTCGTAATTTTATGGCTCTTAAAAGACAATTTTATATAGCAGAGGAAAGATCTGGGCATGAAGGGTCCTACCTACAGTCCTTCCCGTTCTCTCCAAGGCCCCGAACTGTCTTGTGACGGGAGCAGAGGGCTGGATTGCCCCCCCCCCCCCCCTCGCTTCGTTACAGTACTCGCGTCTGCCGGATCTCCTCGCGTCCCCTGTGGGCGAGAGTTCCAACTTTTCCCGTGGCCAAGTGTTCGTGCCAGACCATGTACTATAAATGATCTCACAATTCTGTCCGTTTTATAAGGAATTGCATGATGCCGATAACTACCGTAGATAACACTATAGTCGCCAGTCACTTGCCACTGCACTAATGTCGCCAGGCACAATATAGGACCAATTTTAGCATCACTACAGACTTATGTTTTTTTATTTTTTATTTATAGGTAAAGGTTAGGTTAGGTTAGATATAGACTAGGTATAGGCTAGGTTAGATATAGACTAGGTATAGGTTAGGTTAGGTATGGGTTAGGTTAGGTTCAATTATTTTCGCTTGGGTATTATTCCAGATGAACACCGAATTCACTTTGGTGGACGAAACTATCTTTTTCTGGTGAGTTTTGATGTGTTTGGAATGAATCTGCTAACCGTTTCTGTCGTAATTTTTTCTTATTTTAATTATTTTTAGTGATTTGCAACAAAAATGACAAAAAACAGATTGAACCTAACCTTTACCAAACACAACCTATACCTAACCTAACCTATACCTAACCTAACCTAACCTAGCCTTTACCTATAAAAAAAAAAAAAATAATAATAATTGCGACAGAAACGGTTACCAGATTAATTCAAAACACATCAAAACACACCAGAAAAAATAGTTTGGTCCACCAAAGTGAGTTTGGTGTTCATCTGGAATAATACTGAATACACGCTATTTTATTATTGGATACAACATTTTTGCTAGTCACAAAACACTGAATCTGCCGTTTGACATTGGTAACGTAACCTGACCTAACTTGTGGGGCAGACACCCCTGCTCGTTCACTAACCTAACCTGGACATTGCAACCTAACCTAACCCCATAACTAAAACCTAACTAGTCAGGCTATTGCTAGCATTTCATCCCTTAATTAATGCAGAAACACGGGTAAAAATGTATTAAACCCTTCACGCCCAGATCTTTCCTTTGCTATATAAAATTGTCTGTTGTCGAGCCATAAAAGTACGGAAAGTCACTGAATATACCAAATTAGTTAGTGGACAAGGCTACTAAACAGGTCATAGCTATAAAATATTGCTTATAGTCACTAAAACTCTTCTAACTGTACCCAAATTACAATGGAAATTTCGTTCTGGGTCTCAAGGGGTTAAATTTACGGTAAAATTCTAGTCCTTTCCCGCCCTTATTAGTGGTTTTTTTCCTCTTTTTTACAGGTTATTTATTTAGTCAACGTAATTATACATGGTACTAATTCATTTATCAGAAAACGAAAATATAAGTAAATAAATAACATCATGGCATAGCCCACGGTGTTATGGACTCGCTCGGCGGGAGTATTTGGCGTTGTCGGTACCTGTGCAGGAGGACAAAGATCCGGATCTTCAAGTCGCTTGTGATCCCTGTCTTACTCTATGGTTGTGAGACATGGACACTAAATAGTGACTTGAAGAGACGAATCATGCCTTTGGTAATAAGTGTCTTCGCAGAATCATGGGGTATCGCTGGATGATTACGGTCAAATCAGCGATTGCACGTGAGACTGAATCGAGGCCTATTACCTGCATAGTCCGTCAGCGCAACTTCGGCTATGGAAAGGNACACCTTCTGATGGAGCGACATTGAAATACAGTACTGTATGATGTAATCCCAAAACACGTAAAATACGTGGCAAAGTAAAGCAAAGGTCAGGAACCAGCCGTGGCTGTCAGCTGCTGAGCCGTGTTTATGTCGTCCAAGCACCGTCTTGGATACGAATTCCGTTTTTTGTCGAAATTAAAAATGGATTGGTTCTGCTTAAAAAACACAACAAGCTTGGTAGGAGCCGAAATAATAATCAATGCAAAACATTGCAAACAATATCACAAAGTAGTATAACACACATTTCAGCAAGTGTTATTGGATTGGGATTCGTAATCCAAGGACGGTGCTGGACGACAAAAAACACGGCTCAGCCTACGCGCTGGTACCTGACCTTTGCTTTACTTGCCACCTATTTTACGTGTTTTGGAATTACATCAAACAGTACTGTATATCAAGATGTCAGCTCCATCAGCAAGGGTGTCCTCAGCAGGAAGGGAATGAAATTGAGAGCCTGAGCCTGCAGGAAAAGGTGAAAGTGCTGGCAAGGATGGGTGCAGGTGCGTCCATGCGTGCTATTTGTGCTGAGTTTGATATCAAATCCAGCACATTCTACCCGTTCACTGGTAAGTGTAGTTTTATGCTTTGACAATTTTTTTTTTTTTTACCCATATCAGAGGAGGACATTGCATAACTCGGCAAGGGCCAGAGCCCCTATCGTGCCGAGTTATAAGGGTTTACTGTAGTGGGTAGATATACTGCCGTATCTGTAGCTACGTATACTGCCGTATCTCTGCCTGGTCATCACTTCCTCCCTGGCTATTGTTTCTTTCTCCTCCTTTACTACATGGTTTAACTTGTGTGTATCCTTCGTCACCCTTCCGCCACTACATTTGGAAATATGATGTTATTGGTAAATTTCTAGCGTTTGCCCATACTCTCCCCCTTGCCCCAAACAAGCTTGGGACCTGTGGGAATGCGGGGTTGAGGGTGGGGACTAAATAATGCGTCGAAAACACGTATTTTAGAGTTGTGTAGGAGTCAAAAAAACCTATATCTAAGGTAAGTACTTTTCCCTAGATATGGGAAATTTACCTAACCTTCAAGCTCCGAGATTACAAGGCCCCCCTCGTAATCTAACCTAACCTAAGCAAATTAAACCTAACCTCCTAGCGAGGGGCTAGCTAACCCCTTGACCCCCGATAATCTATCCCAACAGCGATAATCACCCGATAATCTATCCTAACTTAGCGATAATCACCCGATAATAATCTAACCTAACCTAATGGGGCCCCTCGACACCCCCAGTAACCAAATTTTGTTTTATCTTACTTCTTATTGGGAGGGGTGGGGGAGGGTGGGGGGGGACTCGATACTCCGGTCATTCTGTTTGTGAGGATCGTCAGCAGGTCCACACGTTTCTTGACTGAAGAAATTCAGTCAATTTTCCCTAGATCTAGGGAATTTTTACGCCACTACCTAACTCAATAACTGTGTGGTTGCAACGCACATTTTGTACCCCAGCCAAATATCCCGCATATCCCTCAAGGTGCCCAAACTTGTTTTGGGGGAGAGGGGGAGTATGGGCAAACACTACAACAATACCTGTTATTTATAGGGAGGAGAAAGACAAGTAATTTACATGCGTCTCACTCTTCTTCCTCTTGTGACCTGCATCACCTCTGCTTTTCTTCCTTGCCGCGGACACTTTCAATGAGGATTTGGCTTTAGTTAGAAGGTTAAAACGTGGAGTTAGGTTAGGTTAGTGAATCTAAAGGTGGAGTTAGGTTAGTGAATATAAAGCTGGGGTTAGGTTAATTAATTTCATATGTCCTATACGCTTCTTACTAAAAACATTTGATATCTCCAGAAGTAATGATTTGCGACAAAAACTCATTGAGTTTCTTAGAATCCATTAAGGTAACCAGAAAGCACACTCCCGTGTAGGGAATTCTGGTCCTAGTGTAAAAAATTAACCTTGTTTCCAAGTATTACATTTTAGTTTTTTCCGGAAGTAGTATCTCCACTACGTGCTGAAGCTGAAATGATAGCCCTCCAGAAGGTAGATATGACTGCGTAGGTAAAACAAATCTTTACCTTCATTTCTGCCAAAAACAAGAGCTAAATTTATTATAAACATATCAATACTAAATAGAAAATAATAATGCCTTCGAAAAATGTTGTGTCAAATAAACAATGAAAACCCTTTATTCATCCTTTTCATCTATGTAGAAGTGGAACTGTCGTCAAAAATTTCCGTTGGCGAGAATTCTCGGTTGTTGTCTCGCCGAGAATTTGGGTATATTTGAGTATTACCGAACGGCCTTGGGCAAGTATTTCCCCTGTCCACTCCAGCTGCTCCATGGTCATCACTGCAGCAGCTGCACTGCTCAGTGCCTGCTGCATCTTGCCAGTGGCGAGGAAACAATCATAATGTTATTATAATTTTCATTCCCGCTGTCAGTGTATGGTTCCTTTTTTATTTACTCTGGAGGAATGCATTCACGAGAGTGACATACATAATTCCCTCATGGTTCAGCCGATACCACTTGACAATTTCTTCATCATTCAATTAGCCGAGAACGTCTCTTCTGGCACGAAAATGCCTGAGTGGCGCTGGCGGAAAGAGTTGTTTTGCTGCATGTTGACGGCTTATGTCAACATAAGGATCCTTATGGGATCTCCGGACATCCCATAGCGCTTATGGGGAACTTTATGGGAAAACACGCACTTATGGAGATTTCGGTGACTTATGGCGAACTTCGCCATTTTGTCTGCTTATGGGAAACCCATAAACTATTATAAATACGGGCCCTGTTCATTAGTTACTTCAAAACTCCAGTGGCCCTGTTCATTAGTTACTACAAAACTCCAGTGGGCCCGTTCATTAGTACTACAAAACTCCAGTGGCCCTGTTCATTAGTTACTACAAAAACTCCAGTGGTCCTGTTCATTAGTTACTACAAAACTCCAGTGGCCCTGTTCATTAGTTACTACAAAACTCCAGTGGCCCTGTTCATTAGTTACTTCAAAACTCCAGTGGACCTGTTCATTAGTTACTACAAAACTCCAGTGGCCCTGTTCATTAGTTACTTCAAAACTCAGTGGACCTGTCATTAGTACTTCAAAAACTCAGTGGCCTGTTCATTAGTTACTACAAAACTCCAGTGCCCTGTTCATTAGTACTTCAAACTCCAGTGGACCTGTTCATAGTTACTTCAAAACTCCAGTGGACCTGTTCATAGTTACTTCAAAACTCAGTGGCCCTGTTCATTAGTTACTTCAAAACTCCAGTGGACCTGTTCATTAGTACTTCAAAACTCCAGTGGCCCTGTTCATTAGTTACTACAAAACTCCAGTGGCCCTGTTCATTAGTTACTACAAAACTCAGTGGTCCTGTTCATTAGTTACTACAAAACTCCAGTGGACCGTCATTAGTATACAAAACTCCAGTGGCCCTGTTCATTAGTTACTACAAAACTCCAGGGTCCTGTTCATTAGTTACTACAAAACTCAGTGGACTGTTCATTAGTTACTACAAAACTCCAGTGGCCCTGTTCATTAGTTACTACAAAACTCCAGTGGCCCTGTTCATTAGTTACTACAAACTCCAGTGGCCTGTTCATTAGTTACTTCAAAACTCCAGTGGCCCTGTTCATTAGTTACTCAAAACTCCAGTGGCCCTGTTCATTAGTTACTTCAAAACTCCAGTGGCCCTGTTCATTAGTTACTACAAAACTCCAGTGGCCCTGTTCATTAGTTACTACAAAACTCCAGTGGCCTGTCATTAGTACTACAAAACTCCAGTGGCCTGTTCATTAGTTACTACAAAACTCCAGTGGACCTGTTCATTAGTTACTTCAAAACTCCAGTGGACCTGTTCATTAGTTACTACAAAACTCCAGTGGACCTGTTCATTAGTTACTACAAAACTCCAGTGGACCTGTTCATTAGTTACTACAAAACTCCAGTGGACCTGTTCATTAGTTACTACAAAACTCCAGTGGCCCTGTTCATTAGTTACTTCAAAACTCCAGTGGCCCTGTTCATTAGTTACTACAAAACTCCAGTGGCCCTGTTCATTAGTTACTACAAAACTCCAGTGGCCCTGTTCATTAGTTACTACAAAACTCAGTGGCCCTGTTCATTAGTTACTACAAAAACTCAGTGGCCCTGTCATTAGTTACTACAAAACTCCAGTGGCCCTGTTCATTAGTTACTACAAAACTCCAGTGGCCCTGTTCATTAGTTACTACAAAACTCCAGTGGCCCTGTTCATTAGTTACTACAAAACTCCAGTGGCCCTGTTCATTAGTTACTACAAAACTCCAGTGGACCTGTTCATTAGTTACTTCAAAACTCAGTGGACCTGTTCATTAGTTACTACAAAACTCCAGTGGCCCTGTTCATTAGTTACTCAAAACTCCAGTGGCCCTGTTCATTAGTTACTACAAAACTCCAGTGGACCTGTTCATTAGTTACTACAAAACTCCAGTGGCCCTGTTCATTAGTTACTTCAAAACTCCAGTGGCCCTGTTCATTAGTTACTTCAAAACTCCAGTGGTCCTGTTCATTAGTTACTACAAAACTCCAGTGGCCCTGTTCATTAGTTACTTCAAAACTCCAGTGGCCCTGTTCATTAGTTACTACAAAACTCCAGTGGCCCTGTTCATTAGTTACTTCAAAACTCCAGTGGACCTGTTCATTAGTTACTACAAAACTCCAGTGGCCCTGTTCATTAGTTACTTCAAAACTCCAGTGGACCTGTTCATTAGTTACTACAAAACTCCAGTGGCCCTGTTCATTAGTTACTTCAAAACTCCAGTGGCCCTGTTCATTAGTTACTACAAAACTCCAGTGGACCTGTTCATTAGTTACTACAAAACTCCAGTGGCCCTGTTCATTAGTACTACAAACTCCAGTGGCCTGTCATTAGTTACTTCAAACTCCAGTGGACCTGTTCATTAGTTACTTCAAAAACTCCAGTGGCCTGTTCATAGTTACTTCAAAACTCCAGGGCCTGTTCATTAGTTACTTCAAAACTCCAGTGGCCTGTCATTAGTTACTACAAAACTCCAGTGCACCTGTTCATTAGTTACTTCAAAACTCCAGTGGACCTGTTCATTAGTTACTACAAAACTCCAGTGGACCTGTTCATTAGTTACTTCAAAACTCCAGTGGACCTGTTCATTAGTTACTTCAAAACTCCAGTGGCATGTTCATTAGTACTTCAAAACTCCAGTGGCCCTGTCATTAGTTACTACAAAACTCCAGTGGCCCTGTTCATTAGTTACTACAAAACTCCAGTGGCCCTGTTCATTAGTACTACAAAACTCCAGTGGCCTGTTCATTAGTTACTACAAAACTCCAGTGGCCCTGTTCATTAGTTACTACAAAAACTCCAGTGGCCTGTTCATTAGTTACTACAAAACTCCAGTGGCCCTGTTCATTAGTTACTACAAAACTCCAGTGGACCTGTTCATTAGTTACTACAAAAACTCCAGTGGCCCTGTCATTAGTTACTATCACAAAACTCCAGGGCCCTGTTATTAGTTACTACAAAACTCCAGTGGCCTGTTCATTAGTTACTACAAAACTCCAGTGGCCTGTTCATTAGTACTACAAAACTCAGTGGCCTGTCATTAGTTACTACAAAACTCCAGTGGCCTGTTCATAGTTACTACAAAACTCCAGTGGCCCTGTTCATTAGTTACTACAAAAACTCCAGTGGACCTGTCTCATAGTTACTACAAAACTCCAGTGGACTCTTTCATTAGCTTCTTACAACCAGGGCTCTGCACCTGTTCAGTGATGACTACAAATACGCCAGACATTCAATCATTATCCTTCTGGTACAAATCCAGTGGCCTCGTTATCGTGGCGACATCTATCCCAATCCTGCATTGGATATAAAAAGTGACTGAAAGAACAGTGAGAGCTTTATTCTGTGGTTTGCAGTACTCCATGGGATGACTGTTCATCTGTTGATCAATACAATATGATTGTATTGATTGCTATAAATACAATTGAAAGTGTGATTGCACAAGCTTTATAAGTTGCATGTTACAACCGACATAACATCGGCTGATGCCAACTATGCCTGTTAGACTTCAGTCAAGAGGGCTGCATTATAACACAATCCGTGACTTCACTTACATCTATTGAAAACATACCTATATAACATAACTCAGTGCTGAATTCACGTAGTGATAAGCTTACCAAAAACATTTGACAACACTCCGTGGCCCTACAGTAATGCTGGGGCAGAAAAGCAGTGCCTCACTGACTCTGGGTTACAACACCAAAAACAGGACTGTTTCAGTTACAAATATGCACTGTCAAGTGTTATCAACATAACAGCTAAAACAACAACTTCAAAAAAGTTGGATTCCACCAAACATCATCCAATCCAGGTGTGACTTAAACTCAGAGACTGTTCTTAAAAAAAGCAGCTGTCTATTACATCATCTGGTGAATAGTAAAAAAGCTCAGTGAATTTCAGTGTTCCCCGTCAAATATACACTCTTGTCCGTGTACAAGAAAGAGACGCGCAAAACACCCAGAAGACATTAGTTTGAAAAACACAGAGCTGTTCCCAAGACTTCTCAACCAGTTAGCTAAAATACAGGCTTCGTTAACAATTCATTACATTTAATTAATTGGTACATGACGGACCCATTTAAAATGTGTTACCTTTTTACTTAGTGTCACAGTTCAAAGAAGGGAGTTATGAAACAGGTGACATTGTGCTTTGCCCTCATGTCCAGACGAAAGAAAAAGGACTATGTGGCTGTAATAAGAAAACTTGCAGAGTTAATGCCATCAACATCCGTTTGTGAGATAGTATTGGACTTTGAGAGAGCACTGTGGTCAGCTATACGAGCCTGTTTTCCCGAGGCCTCCCTGCATGGCTGCTGGTTTCACTGGGCTCAGGCAGTGTACCGCAAAGTAAAGAATGTAGGTCTCCAAAATGCCTACCTTAATCAGCTCCCTGTGAGGAAATTAATTCGGCAGTTAATGGCGCTGCCAAACTTACCACCATCACACATAGAGCCTTCTTTTCGCCACATCATAAGTCAGCCACTCTCAGATCAGAGACTGAAAGACCTTATCACATACTATGAAAAAGTGTGGATCAGGAATGAGATACATCCTCCACATTCTTGGAGCTGCTACAAACGCCTAGTAAGAACAAACAACGATGTTGAAGGGTGGCATCATGCGATAAACAAGGTTGTCAAAACCAATGCCACTAATATGTACCTACTAATCAGCATTATTCACGAAGAGGCTAATAGAATTCCCATGTTAGTTAAATTAGTTACCCAGAGGAAAGTGTCTAGGTACCAACGGAAACATGCCATCCAAAAACAGGTTAAGTACGATGGGGACAAAAATATGGGGGAAACCAAATAACGATTCAAATTTCCCTTAAAGTGTGTGAATGGTGGTTTTCATCAGAGGAATAAGCCAGTATAAAGTATAAGTCAATACAGGCTTAATTTTATTGATTTTCTTTATAGGAAAATTTATTAGATTGTCAATTGTTTTTTATGCTAATTTTGATAAAATTTTTTTTTTTGGATGCTGTGTAATAATTATATGAAAAAAATTTTAGTTTATCTAATAAAGTGTGGAAAAAAAATTTTTTATCTCTCTATGTATTTTGGGAAAATAGAGCCCTGTTCGTACATAAAGCTAAAGCGTGGAAAAGAGTGGACATACGCCCTCAAGGACATATAAGAAAAGCTTTGGGTACAAAGCGCCTATAGCAGTGGGAAGCGTGTTTGCCCGTATGTGTCTATGTCGACAGGGCCCATTTTTGAACCGCTTTCATTTTATTCCACTCTGTCATCGGATGATTAGTCGGAAGGGAGCAAGGGGGAGCTGCACCCCCTCATGAAGAGGGATTGGGACACTTGGACAGACTCTTGGGGGGCTGGGACGGGGAAATCATGTGTTTTCCGTGGGGACCCCTGATGACCGACACAGCGTACATGCCCGGGGCCCCCTCTTTTTTCCCTTAGGAACCCCGTCAGGAGAATCTTTTCACAACGCACGACAGGTAACAATCACAATTTGGGAATTTAATTTACTTGCATTTTATTATAATATTGATCTTGGCAGGGCGGGAAAAACCCCACAGGGTTAAACATCCCCCTTTCCGACGAAGTCACGTCGGTGAGGGGTACCACCAGCCCAAAAATGATAATCCGCTTGGCAGGGTCGTCTAGGTATTTTCTAAATTTACATAAGGGCATATTAAAGATCGACAGGGGTGGGCTTTAGGCATTTTTAAGAATACCCACCCATGGCCAGTACTGTTATAAGTGTCCCTTTGTTGATA
Organism: Chionoecetes opilio; assembly: GCA_016584305.1. Taxonomy (NCBI): domain Eukaryota; kingdom Metazoa; phylum Arthropoda; class Malacostraca; order Decapoda; family Majidae; genus Chionoecetes; species Chionoecetes opilio. The sequence goes on along the minus strand of JACEEZ010016148.1, from coordinate 15,653 downwards.
TGTGCATCCCAGGGACAGGGCCCGCAATACCCAGGGAGCACCACTATGCTGGAAAGAAAAATGTCATCTCCAAAATATGGGAAAATAAGGCGGTTGCCTCACCAATGTCTTGTTTGTAAGGAATTGGGGGTTTTAATTCAACAAATAGATCATTGAATTCTTGTGAAACAAATGTAAATGATAGGGTTGTTGTTTTTGGTTCCTTAGGCTCCCGGGCCAGTTTCTAAGATAGGCCATCCCCAACCCGGGTTTTTTCCAAACCTTTGTAGCAGCAGTAAATGTACAAAAGGAACCAACCCACAGTTTGTTAGAGTTTAAAAAGTAGTGTAGTCTTGTAGATCATACCCGTGATGTTATTTTGACGGCCCCAAAGTTACAGGGCTGAGGTGAAGATCCAAGGGACACCCCCCCAGGACTCCCCCTGCACTCCGCTTCCCTTCTGTTAGGGGCCGGATCATCCCTTTAGGCAGCCTACACAGCCTCCACCCGGGGTTTCCCGCAGGCCAGTGACGCCTCCCACACAGGGGGGGTGGCAGAAGTAGTGCTGGAATGGGGGCGGAGAACTACACTTGGATGACTGTGGCAAAGGGCTCCAGCAAGGTGGGTTAATGCACACATCCCACCCAACACCAAGATAGGCTGAGGTGTGACACTGTGGAAAGTGTTCACCTAAGGGGTTTTTTTTAGGGGGGCAATGCTCACCCACACTGGTGAGAAAAACTTTTAGTGCCAGGGGGTGTAGGAAAAAAATTTACCCAAAAAAGCCATCTTAACACACACGCCCCTCACATGGGGGGAGAAACTTTAGTGCCAGGGGTAAGAAAACATTTTCCTCAAAAGAGTCTTTAAAAAACAAGCCAACCCCACTGGGGAAAAGGGAAAATTGAGGTCGGGGTAAGAAAAAATTTACCACAAGAGGAATCTTAACCCCACATTACCCACATGGTGAGAAAAAATTGAGTGCCCAAAAGTGTAAGAAAAACATTTTTCCGCAAGGCCCTCTAACACACACATGTCATCCCCATGGTGAGAGAAACTTTGAGTGTAGGAGTGAGGAAACATTTCCATCAAAAAGCATCTTAAAAAAAACAAGTATCACAGGGAGAGGAAGTACAAGTGTGATTTGGGCAAGTTTTTCTCCCAAGAGTCGTGTTGCCCGGATATCCCGAACACCGTGAGGAGGGGGGTGTGTGTGGGTTTTGCTTGTGGGGGTGGGGGGGGCTTGCCAGGCAATACAAAGCACGGGGGTGTTTTTAAAAATACATAAAGCCACTTATGAATAGTTGGTTCAATGTTTATTTAAGATTACAAGGGAAAAATTAAAAAAGAAAAAAGAGGTGATAGTAATAGGTTAACAGCGTCGCCAATGAACAGACGTAGAAGAAAAAATACTTTATTTTTATTTCTTTTTCCCCCTCCCCCTCTTTTTTCATGGCACTTCCCCCTTTGCAACTACAAGTTTTTTTATATTGTTTTTTTGCTTTCATGTAAAAATCAAGAAATAAGAAAAGAAGAGAGAGAGAAAAATCAGGCAATTAAAAAGAACACATAAGCAAAGTAGTACGTTTTAAACCCGGGGGTTTTCCCTCGCCGTAGCTCCACCGGTACCCCTGTTCCACGTTGACCTCCCCTCAAGAAGCCCTTTCCTACCCCACCTTTCCCTTCCCCACCTTACCCTACCCCTTTTAGAAGCAAGAAGACCATTCCTTCAAATGCATCTGCCCCTTCTACTTCTTCGATATAACGGAGTTCGCATAGACGATTCACCCTCCCAAATTGTCCGTTAAGCGAGGTTTACTGTTTATTGCTGGAAACGAGACCCTAGTGTAAATTAAGCTGAAAAAAGTAATACTAGAATACAGACACAACAGTCTATATGTCACTGGTTGAGATTCCCAGCCAGAAAAACCAATGAAGTGCCTTCCATAAAGTGTAGGAGTGGTAAAGTAACATTTTGTGCAGCTTTGTTGGAGACGAAGATCCCAGAGTGTGCAGAAGGCAACAACATGTTACTATAGGCAATAAAATGTTATAAAAGGCCTAATATAAAAGGCTTATAAAATGACGTTACTTATAGAGTAACACACGTCGTCAGTCATGAACCTGACCTGTGTGGAAGTCTGGGAGGCACCAATATCACCTGCAAACAACACTAACACAACTACAAAACACATAATGGTGCCAATAATAATACTGCCCATCATTTAAAAGGATTTTAAATGAAGAAAGAAGAGTACAGTATATTGCATTAATGCATACTGTACGTGTGAGTGTGTGTGTGTAACGCTTTGAAATGAATACATTTTTGTGTGTGTGTATACTGCTTGAATGAATAAACATGTGTGTGCATAATCTTTGAATGTTACTTGTGTGTGTTTTGTGTGTTATAAGACTTTTGATGAATACATGTGTGTGTGTGTGTGTGTAAATGCTGATGGATGAATACATTGGTGTGTGTGTGTTTAATGCGTTGATGAATACGTGTGTGTTGTGTTGTTGTGTAATGCATATGACATATACATGCGTTGTTTGTAATGCTTTGAATTGAATACTATGTGTGTTGTGTGTGTGTGTGTGTGTTTATAAATCTTTGAAATAAATACGTGTGTGTGTGTGTGTGTGTAAATAGGAAAATGGAAAGCGTCTGTAAGATATAAAAAAAAGAAATAGGGAAGAACAGGTTCAAAAATGGGTGTGAAAGATTGGAAATGGAACCTCAGTTTTTAGGTAGTTAATGCGGAGTCATTAGGGAGTTTTACAAGGAGGCTTGACAGTGTTATGGGTGGGGATGAAAGGTGGATTGTAGGTAATGTTTAAGTAACAGTAACTACCACGTGTCAGTGTCTCCTCAGCATCTTGTATCTTCTTATTTTCTATGTTCTTATGTGTGTGTGTGTGTGTAGTGGTAATGAAGGAAAGAAGGATTACCCTATAAACAGCTTGTTTACACCATTTACTTCGGTGAACTTGGTGTTGTGATGCGGTGGTGATGTACACACGCACACACACACACTCCACCCCATAAAGAGATCCTGCTCACCTCACCACCACGTCAACACACGCACATACACATTCTATCGCTATTAAGTAGAACAGTTTATTTTAACCCCTTGAGGCCTCAGACCGTTTATTTTCCATTGTAATTTGACTACATATTAGCGATTTTTAGTGACTATAAGAGCATATTTTGAAGATGTGACCTGTTTTAGTATCCTTGTTCCCACTAACTATTTGGCATGTCAGTGACTTTTCGTTATTTTTATTGCTGACAGACACTTTTTTTATATCAAGGAAGATCTGGGCGTGAAGGGATTAATGAATATTTATATATATCGCCATTTTCTACCCCTCGTCCTAGTAGGCACTGTGTATGTGCGTGCGTGGTCCGTGACGTACAGGTCTGTGGACGATATGTTGTTGGGAGTGTGTGGGCGTGGTGGCGGCCGGTGGGCGTGGGCGTGGTGCGCCGGTGGGGCGTGGCCCAGCATTTTTATTTATTTATTCATTTGCAATTTTATTATTATTATTATTAACTTTATTTATTTTTTTCTATCATCCACTCAGTCTTTCATATTTCCGCTAATTTCACTTATTTTCTGTTCAACTCACATTATTTCTCACGTTTCGCTAACTGTTTCAAATTTTCTCGCAATTTTCACTCATTTTTCTTTCACTTTTCACTCCTCTTTTTTTCATATCGAAGAAAATGAAAGAATTAGATATTTCATTGTCTTTTTCTTTCTTTTAGAGTTTTCTAGTATAGTAGTTACCTATTTAGTTTTATTTTTATATCCATATAGCAAGTAGTATCATAGTTATGTTCATTAATTAGGTAATATCTATGCGTTTAATATTTCTAGTTCATTATAGGTAATTATTATATTAATTATCATAGTTTTATTAGTTAGTATTTTATGGTCATTTACTACCTATAACTATAGATATATACTGTAATAATGTAAAATAAAACTATAATAAGTGTTTCTTTAACCATGTATTAGTCCTAGATTTTTCTTGCCATTTATTTGTCATACTTAATTAGCTTCTTTAAACTGTATATATATATATGGTAAGATCTATCTATTTTTTAAATTTTTTTTAGTTTCATTTTTAACTATTATTTGTTTCTTTTTTCTTTTTATATTCTTTCTTCTTTTCTTCTTTCTTCTTATAGTTTTATCTTCTTATAGTTGTTTCTTTTAGTTCATTAGTATACCTGAAAAAACACTAATCCAGATATTTTCCTTTTCTTACTTCAGGTGACGTCATGTTAATGTCCTTGTATTGTATTACAGGCGTTAGACCGTATTTAGAGTATACTTTAGTTACTAAATTACCTGTAGTTGTACCGCTATTTTCGAAACACTTATTTTGTCACTTTCTGTAAAGCAAAGAAAGATAATATTATAATTTATCTTCATTTATCGAGTCATAGCACAAAAAAAGCAAAAATAATAATGATATGAATAAGCATGAATATAATGTGATGAAATACACAAATATTCACTAGTCAGCTTAGAAATTAATTAATAGTATAATATTATATTATTGAATCGATCGATATCCACATCACTAATGAATAATAAAAATGGTATCATACTAATCTAAAATAATAAAAATCAACTAAATAAGACTACCGAATAACGACCTAATTTAAACTTTTCATAAATGTCCCACAAGTTTATTTTAATTCTTCCGTATAAACCATTGATTAACCATTATTTGATGTCCCCCCCTGCCCCCCAACCCCCCCCCCCTCCAAGAAAAACCCCCCCCCCCCCCACCACCTCTCACCCCTGAAAAGGAAAAGAAAAAAAAAAAAAAAAAAACACCACCCCCCCCTCTAATCACTCATAACTCTCTTTAACTTACAGCCTTGTATTTACCTCATTAATCCCTATTGTCACGCTCACTCTCGGAAACAAGAGGCATGTTAAACTTTTCTTAAATGTGCACTAAAAAACTACATTTGCACTTTTTTTAATACTTTTTTTTGAACTTTTTGAAATACTTTTTTTAAATAGACTTATTTGAAATACTTTTTTTTTAAAACTTTTTTGAATATACTTTTTTTTAAATAGACCTTTTGAAATACTTTTTTTTAGAACATCTTTTTTTAAAGTTTTTTTTAAATAAACTTTTTGAACTACTTTTTTGAAATACTTTTTTAAATATACTTTTTTGAGATACTTTTTATAATAGACTTTTTTCACTCAAAGGTTTCATTTCATCCTTCACGTATAAACACGGTGGGGAACTGTCGTCCCGCAAAAAAACCTTTGGTGAAAACATTTTGCCCTGCCAAGGCAACCACAGACGAGACTCGCATCCAATAAATCTACCGTAGATAACACTGTTAGTCGCCAGTCACTGCCACTTAGCACTAATTCGCCAGGCACAATATATTACGATTTAGCATCACTACAGCCTTGTATGTTACCACTGAAGACATGTATTGTGATGTACATATCTAAACTCTTTCTGCCCTTAATCATGCCAAATCCTTTACGTTCAACTTACCCAAAACTCTTCATTCATAGAAAATGTACCCCCCCCCCCCCAAAATCTTTCTGAATCAAATTCCTCTCGTGACTTCTGGCATCTAGCAAATAAAATCTCTACAATATTTCTAATTCATCTTCCTCCTATGCTTCCCCAGATGGCTCACAGCTGTCTCATCTACTTCTAAAGCTGAACTCTTCGCTCAAACCTTTGCTAAAAATTCACTCTTGTCTGATGAAGGGCTTGTTCCTCTTCTCCTCCACCCTCTGACTAATATTATGCCTGTCATTAAGATCCTTCTAATGATGCTTTCTTTGCCCTTTCTGCCTATATCCTCGGAGGCTTACGGTCCCTGACGGAGTCCCTCCTATTTGTTCTCAAAAACTGTGCTTCTGTGCTTGCACCCTGCCTGGTCAAACTTTTTCCGTCTTTTGTCTATCTACTTCCACCTTTCCTTCTGCTGAAGTATTGCTCACATCCAACCTGTTCCTAAGAAGGTGACCGTTCTAATCCTCAAACTACCGTCCTATAGCTTTGACTTCCTGCCTTTCTAAAGTTTTTGATCTATCCTTAATAAGAGATTCTTATGCAATCTATCTGCTCACAATCTTCTATCTTATCGTCAGTACGGTTGTCCGTAAAGGGCGACCTACTGGCGATCTTCTAGCTTTCTAACTGAAATCTTGGTCATCCTCCTATTAGTGGTTTCGGTGACATTTTTGTTGTTGCCCTTGATATATCAAAAGCTTGTGATAGAGTGGCACAAATCTTTAATTTCCAAACTACCCCATTCCATTTTCTATCCTTCTTTCTGTACCTTCATCTTAAGTTTCCTTTCGAACCGTTCTAGTTTGCAGCTACTGTAGCCGAACTTGTTCACATTCTCCTAAATCTATCATATTGGTGTGCCCCAGGGTTGTGGGTCCTATCACCCACTCTCTTTGTCTATTATTCATTAATGATCTTCTAATCTATCAAAGAAGCCCTATCCACTCCTACGCTGATGATTCTACCCTGCCTTTTTCAACGTCGTTTTTAGACATCCACCTCCACAGGAACTAGTGATTCACGGAGAGATTCCACCAGCGCCTAACTACTGATCTTTTTATAATTTCTGATTGGGGCAAAGCCAAACGCTTGTTTTGGTTCATGCCTCAAACCCCAATTTCTTCCACCTCTCTACTCGAACAAAACCTACCAGATAACTATCACCCTCTTCAATGAACATCAACTGTCTCCTTCTTCTACAATGACTTCTAGGACTATCCTTTACTAAAATCTGAACTGGAAATTTCACATTTATGCATTGCTAAAACCGCTCTATAAGAATTAGGTGTCCTGTGGCGTCTGCCGTCCTTTTTTTCTCCTCCCAATTGCTTGCTCTCTACAGGGGCCTTATCCGCCATGTATGGAGTAATGCTCCCATGTTTTTGGGGAGGATCCACTCATCACTCTCCTAAACAGGGTTGAGTCAAAAAGCTTTTTGTCTCATCAACTCCTCTCCTCTGACTGCTGTCTTCAATCTTTAAATCACCGCCGCCATGTTGCTTTCTTGCCTCTTTTCTACCGTTATTTTCATGCTCACTGCTCTCTGAACTTGCTAACTGCATGCCTCCCCCCCTCCGCGGCTCGCTGCACAAGACTTTCTCTCATTCTCATCCCTATTCCTGTCCATTTCCTAATACAATAGTTTAATCATTATCCTTTACTCCTTTCATATCCTTTCCTGGTAACTCTGGAACTCTATTCCCTGTTTCTATTTTTTTCCACTTTCCTATGACTTAAATCTTTTCAAAAGAGAGTAACAAGACACCTCCCGAACTAAAAATTTTTTGGGGGGGGGCTTGTTTTTTTCCAACCCCCCCCCTTCTTTTTATTTTATTCTCGTACTGTCTTCTTTACAGGGCTGGAAACTAAGCGAGCTTTGGTTAACCATTTTTGGTTGTGCCCTTGGCCAGTTCTTTGTGATGTAAAAAAAAATGAAAATAAAATACTGTGTATCATCTTCAGTGGCACATACCAATCAGTGAGTTGATGCTATAAGTCGTATATATTGTGCCTGGCGCCATTAGTGCAGTGGCAAGTGAATGGCGACTATAGTGTTATCTACGGTAGGAGCTCTTTTTTCTACCAACATAAATCGTTTATTAAGTGCATGCTATAATACTTATACGTAAATTTTAGGGACAACATGCACACCATTACGGGTCGGATAGACACATAGATGACGGACAGACCTTATAATTTCACGTATGGTTCTCGTCGCCAAAAAAAGCGGCGATTTTTTTGTTCTTGTTTTGTAGGGTATTTCAGTCCTTTTTCAAAAGCCCTTTTGGCAAAAAGTATTTAAAAAGTAACCAGTCTATTTCAATAAATTCTATTTAAAAAGTATCAAAAGTATTATAAGTCTATTTAAAAAAAAAATTAAAAAAGTATTTAAAAAGTCAAAAAGTATTTAAAAAAGTTATTAAAAAAAAGTATTTAACATTCTCAAGTATTAAAAAAAAAAGTATTTAAAAATGTATTTCGTCTTTCAAAAAAGTCTTATTTAAAAAAAGTATCAAAAATGTATTTTCAAAAAAGTATTTTCAAAAAACTTTCAAAAGTATTTCAAAAGTATTTCAAAAGTATTCAAAAAGTAATTTCAAAAAAGTCTATGACACAGTATTTCAAAAAAGTATTTCAAAAAAGCCCTGATTTCATGTTTTTCAAAAATTCTTTTCAAAAAGTATTTCAAAAAAATTATTCAAAAACGTCTATTGCAAAAGTCTCAAAAACCTACGAATCAGTCAATTCTAAACTTCATTAAATTTCACTTTTTTCATTTAATTTTTCCCCCTGTAAACCATTGAATAAACCTTCATTTAACCTTATTAACTCATTACCTTATCAACCATTAACTTATCAACCCATTAACTTATTAACCTTACTGATAAACGATTACATTATCAACCATTAACTTATCAACCATTACCTTATCAACCATTAACTTATCAACCATTACCTTGTCAACCATTAACTTATCAACCATCTATTATCACCCTTAACTTATCAACCCTTAACTTATCAACCATTAACTTAATCAACCATTACCTTATCAGACCTTAACTTATCAACCATTCCTTGTCAACCATTAACTTATCAACCATTAACTTATGACCATTAACTTATCAACCATTACCTTGTCAACCATTAACTTATCCCCATTAACTTATCAACCATTAACTTATCAACCATTAACTTATCAATCCATTAACTTATCAACGCATTAACTTATTCAACCATTTTCCTTACAACCATTCACTTATCAACCATTCACGTATCAACCATTCGCTATCACCATTAACTTATCAACCATTACGTATCAACATTACTTATCAACCAATCATTATCAACCATTCACTTATCACCTTCACGCTTATCAACCATTAACTTATCAACCCTGTCAACTCTTCAGTATAAAAACATAAGAACATAAAGAAAGCTACGAATAGGTATTGCATTCAAGCCTTGTATTTACCTATAGTTTTCAACCTTATATAACCTTGTTACACCTTTATATCACCACTCTAACACACTCGCTAATTTACCTTATAGCCAGCCTTGGTACGCCCTGGCCTCGTCCCCCCACACCACGACGCGAGGTGACGTCATCCGCCTTGCAAGGCCTCAAGGGGATTCAGAGGAATTGCAACACAAAGACACGCGGGATTACCACATAGAAATAGATATCCTCAATTTGTAATCTAAGTGTTTTAAGATTACTGCATCAAAATACATGTTTCTAATTATCTAGGCGTCGTGTTTTTTATCATAATTGTTTGAAATCACTTAAAACTAGATATTTGTATAATAGATAGGGAAGGTCAAGTTATATCATTATCTTTCTTTTCCACGTATAATACGCATATAATTAATGGTTTCTAGAATATTTATCGTTACTTTTTTTTTTATCTCAAACTAAGTTTAAATTAACTTAGATTTGGGAATATGAAAATACCTAAAACTGCGATAACACCTTCCCTCACACTGCAAACTAGTCCCCCGGTGTACCAAAGTACAATATACAATTATAAAGCATTACAAAGGACTCTGGTACCATAAAAACAGACAAATAGAGAGATTTCATATTATTTAAGTGTACCACAATATGTGTCTAAGCCATAGATGCACTGGGGGGGGGGTATACCTGGACTGCGCACGGAATAATCGGCCTGTCGCACGAGGGCCTGAAGTCGAGGGCCGCTTCGGATTCAATTATAGTATATATATATAATATATATAATATATATATATATTATATATAGATATATATATATATATAGTATATATATATATGATATATATATTATATATTATATATCTATAAACGGATCATATAGACGGTTTATCAGTAGAGATGATTATACTGTAATCTTCGTAATGTTTGTTCTTAATATTATCAAAATAAAAAACAGTAAAACACGCTAAGAATGCGCATTTACGATACTCCTGAAGAAATATGCATGAACTTAATATGACGTTCACTTCAACTCAGTTAGTCCAATACTTCAATCATATTAGTCCAACGCTAATTTACACATGTACTAATTCATTTATCAGAAAACGAAATATAAAGTAAATAAATAAAATCACAATCGGGTAAAATTACCCGATTGATGATTTTATGTATTTATTAACGCTAATTTAATGCATGGTTCCTAATTAATTTTTTCAGATATACGAAATAATATGTCAATGGAAACTAATAACATTGCGCTTCTATTGATACCCTTCATGATTAAAGTTGACTCGCAAAGTTTTTATATGGGCGAAGCGTTAAGTAATCGTCCATGACCCTTTTTTTTTTTCTAATTATGTTGAATGTATTCAACACCTAATCCACCAAAAATAATTGATTTCCAGGCCTTATTTCCGTAAAAATACGACTTTTGTAGAAGCGCAAAAAAAATCTCCCCTCCAAAGGCTACGAATGTTATTGATGAGTCCAAAGAGGAAAGCTCCAATGTAAACATCTGTCTGACATCTGTCGGTACAAAATGTTATGATGAGCGATTGTACTTCGGTGTAAGACAGTGAATCTGTTGCTGTGACAGGATCTAGAGTCGATGCTCAATCTGAGACCGAAAATAAATGTACGCTGCTCGCGTATACTATGTGTAAACGAACCTCAGATTGTGATGTGGTTACGCATGGTGTGTGGCTACGGAATGTGTGGGTGGTGGGGGGTGAGTAGCACAGTGTGACAGGACAGGCAAGGGAGTGTTTGTTGCTGGTTTGTGGTGCGACTGCCATATACAAGGCTAACGCTATGGTGTGTGCTACGGAATGTGTGGGTGGTGGGGGGGGTGATGTAGACAGTGTGACATGACACCAGGCACGGAGTCTTGTTGACTGTTTGTGTTGCAGACTGCCCGATACAAGGCTACGCTATGGTGTGTGCTATCGGAATGTGTGGGTAGGTGGGGGTGATGTAGACAGTGTGACATGACAGGCAAGGAGTGTTGTGACTGGTCTGTGTTGGCAAACTGCCATACAAGCTACGCTAGGGTGTGGCTACGGAAGTGTGGGTGGGTGGGGGTTATGTAGACAGTGTGACATGACAGGCAGGGAGTGTTGTTGATTGGTTTGTGTTGCAGACTGCCATCAACGGCTACGCTATGGGTGTGTGGCTACGCATGTGTGGGTGGGGTGGGGGGTGATGTAGACAGTGTTACATGACACGGCAAGGAGTGTTGTTGACTGGTTTGTGTTACAGACTGCCGTACAAGGCTACGCTATGGTGTTGTGGCTTACGGAATGTGTGGGTTGTGTGGGAGGTGATGTGTCCGCCGCCCAAATTGTTTCCCAAATTTAACGTCGTCGTATCAGTAGGAAACATGTGCAAACTTCTCTGGAAAGCCAGCTGTCTTGCTGCGCCCATAAAGATGCACGCTGTGTCATATCGCAAAAAAAAATCTTCAAGTACTATATTTATCTTCTTGTGTTTACATGCTTCTGATCAGCGCGGGACGAGAGGCCGCCTTCCTCTGATGCTCACCGAGCCGTGGCGCATCATCTGCCAGTTGCAGCAGCGTTTTCGAAGCTCTCGGGGAATTTACAGATTTTGCTTGCGGATTAGTAAAAACGGCTGACTGGATGCAAAAAGTGAAACAAAATATTTGTTGATACACTCGATAATGCTATACTCTAACCTACATCAACAGAATGGATGAAATGGTCTGGACGTTTACTTTAAAGTAATCGTCCAGACCATTTCATCATTCCTGAGTTAATGCAATCAAATCATAGCCATTACGAGTCTATCAAAATACGTCGTCACTTTTTGTATCCAGTCAGCCGTTTTTAATAATCCGCAATCAAAATCTGCAAATTCCCCGAGTTCTCAAAAACCACACTCAGAATTTGCAGAAGCTCAGGCTCCGTGACGTAGCATCAGGGAGGATCCTCTCCGCGCTTGATCAGAGGCAACGTAAAACACAGATCAATATATAGTACTTGAAGATATTTGGGTGTTTCTGATAGATTTTTTTTGCTATATGCCCCATGCATGCATCCCTTATGGGGCAGCATGTCTTCCTTCCCACACACACGCCTGCAACACCGACACCCTTCCCACACACAAACGCCTGCCACACGCTCCTTCCCACACACACGCTTGCATACCCGCCTCCTTCCCACACAACGCCTGCAACACATCGCCTCCGTCCCACACACAAACTCCTGCCCACCGACACCCTCCCACACTCACTGCCCTGCAGCACACGCCTCCGTCCTACACACACTCCTTCACACCGGACACCCTTCCCACGCTACAGCCTGCACACACGCTCTCCGTCCCACACACACGCCTGCACAACGACACCCTTCCAACACGCCTGCACACAACGCCTCCTCCCCCACACACACGCCTGCACACATACGCTTTCCTTTCCTACACACCCTCCGGCACACCGACACCCTTCCCACACCACACGCCTGCACACACGCCCTCCTTCCCACACACACGCTTGCATACACTCCTCCTTCCCACACACACGCCTGCACACAACGCTCCTTCCCACACAACGCCTGCAGACACCTTCTTCCCACACACACGCCTGCACCCCGCACCCTTCCCACACAGACTCCTGCACACACACATGCCTGCAACACACTCCTCCTTCCACACTCACGCCTCCTTCCCACACCACGCTTGCCTCCCACACACACGCCTGCACACCGACACCCTTCCGCACACGCACGCCCTGCACACACGCCTCCTTCCCACCACACGTCTTGGCACGACCGACACCCTCTTACACCAGCCTGCAACATGACGCCTCCTTCCCACACACAACGCCTCCCACACACGTGGTGTATAGTGTGTGTGTGTGCAGGAAGGGTGTTGGTGCTCAGGCGTGTGTGTGGAAGGTGTCGGTCACTAGCGACAGATTAACTGTCTGACAACCGCAGAACAATCGCTCATCATAACATTTGCCGGACAGGTGTCATACAAGTGTCTGCGGGCGTCCTGTTCTGACGTCATCATAACAGTCGTAGCCCTGGTTGGAGGGAATATTTTTTTTCGCGCGCTTTTACAAAATCCGGTGTTTTTACGGAAATAAGACCTGGAAATCAATTATTTTTGGTGGATTAGGTGTTTTGAATGTACATTCAACATAATTAGGCAAAAAAAAAATGGGTCTGGACGATTACTTTAAGTGAATATTAAGTTCATGCATATTTCTTCAGAGTCTCGTAATGGCATTTCTTTAGCGTGTTTTACTGTTTTTTATTTGATAATATTATAGAACAAACATTTACAAAGATTATAGTATATCATATATACTGATAAACCAGTCTATATGATAGTCCATAGACCACTATATCTCTTTGTCGGGCGCCCCGCAGGCCCCTATGCAGCCCCGCAATTCAAAACATTGTCGCGTGTGCAGTCCAGGTATACAGTGGTCTATGGTCTAGCAAATTACATTTTCTTTTATAATTTCAAGGGGCTAACGTTATGTACAGCTTAACCATCATTCTAAAACCCTATTTAGGACCTATATTCATGATCTAGAAAGCCTGCAGAGCAAATTGAACCATCATAAGCCTATATTCTGATCTAAATAAGCTGTGGCCAGGCTTAGGTATGGGTCTGGTCTAGCCATCACGTAAAACGTTATTTATATAAAGATTAAAGAATATATCAACGCTATGCAGGGTTCACAATGGCCTTGGACATATGTAGAAGCTATATAGTATTCGTATATTCCTCATTGGTTCAGATTTTTCTCATTAAATCATGTTTTGTATGATGGGAGATCATTTTCCAAAACAGACATGGCCGCTGTTTTGTAGTATTTATATAAAGATTAAAGGATAAATAACAGATATTCAGGGTTCAAAATGGCCTTGGATATATGTAGAAGCTATAATATATTCGTGTGTTCCTTATTGGTGAAGAGTTTCCTTAATAAATCAGGTTTATAAATCAGAGAGAGAGAGAGCGGTCGGAGAGAGAGAGAGAGCGGGAGAGAGCAATTTATTTAGTTAACCTTAATGTTTGCATGGTATTATTGTATGTATCAGAAAACGAAATATGTCAATGGAAAGCTAATTAAATTCTGCTTGTATTGATATCTGCCATCTTATAAGCTGTCCCACAAAGTTATACATGACGACGAGTTTTAAGTGAATGTTAAGTTCATCATATTTCTTCAGAGTCTCATAATGACCTTTATTTAATGTGTTTTACTATGTTTTATGTGATAATCTTATAGAACAAACATTTACGAAGATAACAGTCTATCCTTTATACATGTATAACATGATATACTGCGGGGTAATGCCTTGAGAACTTCCCCGGGTCTTGGGTGAACGAGGAGGCCTTGGCACCAATATGGCGCCCACAAATCGAGTTGTCGCTACTCTATATAATACAGGTACTCTAGTTCCGAGCATAAGTATGTCTCTCAGGACATTTAAACTGATAATGGTTGAGTTTAAATCAAGCTTCTGCCGGATCAGCGAAATTCTGCAAAAACTACTACCGTACGTCACAGCTAGAGCTGCTGGGCAGTATTTAAATACAATTGTATTTAAATACATTTGTGTATTTAGAAATGTATTTATAAATACATTGGTTGTCATGTATTTAAATACTTTTATGAGTATTTAAATACATTATATATAAAAAATTTAATACTTTTTTATCAGTTAATTTGGCCATCAACCCGCTCAACTATCTGGCAACCCTGATGTTACAGTGAACCAGTGTTTCCACTGACAAGGAAATGTCCTGATTTCATGGAAATTTAGGCCTGAGAAGGAAATTTCTAAGGAAACCCAAAATCTAAGGAAATCATTGCGAATCATTGCAAAATCTAAGGATACATTGCGTATGGTGTGTCTATTACCAGGGTTTTTTCTATGAATGTTGGTAGAAAAAACCCTGGTACACCATACACCATACACCATACGCAATGTATCGCTGAAAAGATCAGAAGGTGAAAAAGATCTTGGAGTAAGGGTGAGCCCAGACCTCCGACCTAGGAAACAATGTATTGAGGCTAGAAATAGAGCTAATAGAGTGTTAGGATTCATTACCAGAAGTGTTAAAAGTAGAAGTGTGGAAGTTATTCTAAAGCTTTATCTGGCTCTAGTCAGGCCTCACCTAGACTATGCGGTTCAGTTTTGGTCTCCATATTACAGGATGGACATAGCCTTGTTAGAATCAGTGCAGAGATGACCAAAATGATACAAGGGATGAGTAACTTTAGTTATGAGAAGAGAGTGGAGCTATTAAAGTTACACTCACTTGAGAGACGCAGAGTAAGGGGCGATCTGATAGAAGTTTTTAAGTGGATAAAGGGATTTAATAAAGGAGAGGTAGGAAAAGTTCTTACGGCTATTAACCAGGGTAGAACAAGAAGTAACGGATTCAAGCTGGAAAAGCGTAGATTTAAAAAGAATAGGGAAAAACTGGTTCACAAATAGGGTGGTGAATGAATGGAATGGTCTCAGTAGACAGGTAGTTTAGTGTGGAGTCATTAGGGAGCTTTAAAGAGGAGCTGGATAGGTTCATGGATGGGGAATGAAAGGTGGATGTAGGTAGTGTTAGGTAACAGGAACTACCACATTAGGCCTCACGGCCTCTTGAGCTTTCT